>QEPC01007800.1:1606179-1625519 GCA_003113815.1 Sphenodon punctatus
GTTCCTAACCCTGTTTTTTGATGTTTTATATTTATATTTATATTTTAACTGTTTTAATTGTTTTTATTATTGTTGTAAGCCGCCCCGAGCTGCATTGCAGGAGGGGGCGGGATATAAGTCTGAAAAATAAATAAATAAAAAATAAATGTCCCCAACACCACTTGGCCCTGGCGTACTACCCCATCCGGGCTGCCTTACACCACTAGGCCCTGCCTGCCCGGGCACCACCTGTTGGAAAGTCCCCTGCAAGATGGGTTGCCCCTGGATAGCTTGCCCGGGCCCCATATGCTGAAAAATTCCCTGGGAAAGAGGCCGTTCCTGCAAGAGGATTTGCCCTTGCAAGAGGGGTTGGCCCCGAATGAGCTGCCCGGGTCCCATGTGCTGGAAGACCCCTTGGGGCAGGTTATATGGGCCACCCCATCCCAGTTGCTCCAAAACGGCACTGGCCCAGCCCCCTCCCATGGGCCTGCCGGCCCCACTTGCACCGTTGGAAGGGATCCCCTACGCTGGGCCCCAGCTATGCTCTGCATGAGCGCCTTTCAGCCAGCTAGCCTGGCCTGCATGGCTCTGAGCACTGACCCGGCTGCCCTTGATTCCTCCGTCGATTGACCTGTCACCTCATGCGCGCAGGTTGCCTCACCGGCATTCTTTCTCCGTACCCGCTTCACCTTCACTTTTCCCATCTCAGAGCTGCACTGAACCGCGGCTAGCTCCGAGATGAAAAACTGGCGGAATGCCGGACTGGTGCGCGGGTGGGAGATTCTCCTGACACAAGAGGGGAGGGGCTCTCCAACCCACACCCGCCCATTGGCTGAGTCCCCCTGCTGTCGGGCAACCTTGGCTGGGCCGCCGTCCTTCCCGTTGCAGCCCGCCAGTTCTGCCCGGCAATGGTCCCGCCTGCAGCTATTCAGCTGCAGGCGGGGAGTACGGCCGCAACCATCCTTGCTTCCTCCTTTTGGAGCACGTCAATTTCCCCTGGTGGCCGCCTAGCAAGGCGGGCCAAGGGGCTTTCTGTAAACTTCTGCTTGTATGTACAATGAATAACCTACTAACACTCAAGAAGGGTTTGGGTGTACCAAAAATCTGTCAGGAACAATCAACAGTGGAAGAAGTTCCAAAATTATTTCTCCATTGGATTATGGAGAGTTTTTGAACAAGAGGAGAGGAATTATAAAGTGTTCCTACGATTTCTGACTGAATACATATGTTATAACAAGTCCTGAGAAGGTTTGAGCAAACTTTCACTGAAGGAAGTGCCACAAAACCCCTCTTTTGATGATAAGCTGATTTTATTCAAATACTTAACTTCAAATACTTTTTGAAACAGTCACTATTCTGAAGGGTGGGATATAATTTAATAGTAATAATAATCTTGCTGCAGTTTGATACTCAAGATTTGATATGTTCAAGCTTTTACCTCGTTTTGCTGATTGGGAAATGTCTTCTACAGCTGAGCAAAAACAGCTATTGATTAAAACAGAAGTTTTTCACTTTTGTAGGGCTATAGTGAATACTGCTTAAGCATTGGGGTAATATGTCCTTCGCAAAACATGTACTCTCTTAATGTGGTGTTTGTGATGTACTGATGTTCCACAAAGCCCGCTCACCTTGTCCTTTTTCATAAGTACACAGTTCTTACTTGAATAATTTCATCTCATGTCAAGTAGCTTTTCAGCTCTTCATCATCACTATAAGCAGTATTTATTATTCTGTTGAGTTGCTGTTTACCATTTGTCAAGTTTCCGGATTGCTGACTCGCTCTAGCCTCTTGGCTCCCGTCTCAAATCATTAATGCTCTCCTAAAGGAATTGCTGCTAAATCCAGCAATTTACCTTTTTATGTTGAATTCTCATTTTGTATTTCAGATGCTGTGTGCAATTAGTCATGCAAGCAGGCGCGTTTCAGGTTCATATGTAATCCTAGTTTCTGTCGTCAAAGAAAACCAACAAGACATTTGCATATTTTCCCCATCCTTCTGTAGGACAGGAAATAATTACCATGCTGTCAATGAGTACAGTGTTGTGAGAGAGTGCATCTCACAGTATGATGCACAAGTGGTGAGGTACCCAGCCCTCAATCTTCCCATAGGCAGAGCTTCTGGCACTCGTATAGCCATATAGAAGCATCCTTAATTCTGCTGCTTCAGCTTGCCCAATGGCAATTTCCTCAGTGGCATTTTATATGGCCTAACAACTTTAAAAATGGGAATAATTTGATTTTGAATGGGACTACACATGCTAAAGTGATTTGTTGTATCAGGACGTGCCTTCTAACAGCTAGTCTATGCTAGTCTGTTACTGGACCCTCTTGAGTGGAACTGCAGAAGAGACAAAGGGTAAAAACAGACTTGCTGCTGGCATGGCAGCTCCCTGGCCCAGGGTGGGATGGAAACAGTGGCCACATCTTCCTTGGTCAGGTCATGGCACCAAATGGATGTGCCTGCTGCAGGGGAGCCACATGGCCTGGGTAGGGCATGGAGCACACCAAATGTGTGGGCAGCTATCCCTGTCCTTGAACAGGTCCCAGCACCATGCCCACCCCCTACCATGATGGTCAGCCATGGCAGCCAATGAGGTACAGCTATGGCAGCTGGCCATGGCAGCCCCTGGCCTACATGCTAGCTTGCTGTGGCCCTGCTTTGGCCCACACGGGTGCCTACCTGTGACCTCTGGAACTATCACAGCCAGGGGACGTCCTGGGTGTGTGTTTACACCTGCCAGCAGAACCTGGGCCACAGCAGGTCAAAGGTTAAAGTTGGATCTGTTTTTACTTAAAGCATAAAGGGAGGAGTCAAAATTGAACACCAAGTCTGCATTGAGATACTAGATGTCATTATTTATGGTATTCAATATTTGCTTGCTAGGATGGGATGCTGAAGGAAGGGAAAAAAATTTAAGTTGCTGCATTAATTGACACCTGCTCAGGATCTGGTGTTTAAAGCAAATTTTGTTGTACCATGTGTAGGAAAATGCCACACAAATGATAAGTCAAGTAAAAAAAAATTGCACTACACCATATTGCTGCGTGCTGACTAAACTTGTAACTCTGAAATAACCTTCACATACAAGGAGACATCATGAATATTTTATGAGGACATGGACACTATTGGAACAATAATGTCATGGCTTTTCTACTTTTAACATCACATTTCTACATCTCTCTCGTTAGACATTCCAACTTGCCTGATCTTGGACTATGCAAGGCTTCTTGCTTTGGTCACATTTATTATAATGGTTTTTTAAACCTTTGAAAGAAAAATTCTCCTCTTCATTTACAACTTTTGAGATAAGCAGAGGTGATCTTACAAATGGCATTAAGATCTGAACTCTTGAGTATGGAAGAAGAGCATTGTCCTTAATGATAAGGCTTCCTGTTCAGATATTGTTTCCCTTGCTGGCTTAATAAAATCTAAGTTTATTTCATGTTGATAACCACAATAAAGGCTTAGCTTGACGAGTCAGCTGCCCTCTCTTCATAAATTGACTTTGCTTGAGTTTAGCTAATGGCCAAGGTCAAATGTGCAAACTCCTCTTTATTCTCCTTTCCTCATCTTGTATTTAATCCCATCCTTCTGTAGGACAGGAAATAATTACCACTTCGTTGGTCATTATTATACTGAAGTTTAGGTCTTTTCAATTCACCTCTCCTTAACTATAGTTGTGTTCTATGTAGACAAACAGTGAAGTTAAGCCAAGGTTTGCTAGGGACTATTTGCAGATGAGAGCACAGTGAACCACAGTATTCTTCACCTCTGGAACATGGCAAGCCTGCAAATAAACTTGAGTAAACATTTTGGGGTGGTAACTAAGCTTGAGATAAAATAACCTGAGCAGAAGGAACCTGGCTATAAGCTATAATAATAATAATAACTTTATTATGTGTAGCCACATGGCCATTACATATTACAATCAAACATGATCAGCCAATACACCATCAGAGGCCGACAAAGGAATAAAATACATCATGATACAAGATCTCTACCATATCACATATCTACAAACAAACACACCTCCTATAACATCTTATGCCTCCAGGGCGACCCGATTACAATTTGGACCGAATGGCATCACATCTGATGGCAAAAATAGCCACCCGCTTGGACCTTTCATGAACCTGGTCCCCCAACAGAAAAATTAGTTGCTTGGTTTCGGACCAATCTGTTCCCATACCTATATCATCCCACAGCCTCACACGCAATTGGGCATACAGGGGGCACTTCAGCAAATAATGATTAAGGCTCTCCACCTCCTTCCCACAAGGGCATATCCGCTCCTCATATGGAATCCCCATGAATCTCCCTAGGAGGACTGCTGTTTTAACTGTTTGGAACCTGAGTGTACCAAATCTAAACTTCAGATCAGATTGCATCCAAGAATATAAATAAGAAGCTCCAGACTGGGGGGGCAGGATAAGTTGATAAAGTGGTGCTGACTGAGAATTGGATGCCAGGGCCCTAAGGCACTGCCTATCTATATCCCTTATTCGCATCTTCAATGTCTCTCTAACCTGTTTACTGGTCGCATAGTGAAAATGAGGTTCAGAGAATCCCAGCCGTGACAATCGACTGGTCACCTCCAAGTACCATGGGTCCCCCCCCACTTTTTCTGTGGCCTTCTCCACCCATGTACGCTCCAACAAAGAGCCCTCGGGTGCATCGCGTAATTTCGCCCAGAATGACAGAAGTCTGATATCAATCAAAGCTGCCAAAGAAGGACACCCCAGTTCAGTCAGGACCATGGCCGAGCTTATAGCTTGGGGGCATCTTAGGATCTTTCTCCAACACTGAGTAATTACAGGTTGGAGTTGTCGTGTTGCTTCCACCTCAATGCCCCATACATGAGATCCATATAACAGTCGTGACAAGACTTTAGCCTCCAAGATTCGGCTCAACACCAAAGCAGACGGTTGGCCATGGGCATAGGAAAAACGTACGATAGCCCCTATCTCTGGGCTTACCACTTCCTTGGCCATCCGCACCTGCAATTTCCATGAACAGGAATCTGTCAACCTGACACCCAGATAGCGAAAGCCCCGTACTTGTTCTATCCGATGTCCTCGTATGGACCAGCTATGTTTCCTATATCGACCACCTACCACCATGATTTTGGTTTTATCATAATTTATTTTCAGATGTTTTAGATGGCATCTATTCTGGAACTCAAGTAAAGCTCTACCGAGCCCCACCCGAGAGAGAGCGATCAGGGCAGTGTCGTCTGCGTACATCAGTAGGAAGACTTTCCGTCCCCCAATAGACGGTGGATGGTACCTCGCAACCTCCTTATGCTCAGTGATCAATGAGTTTACATAAATATTGAAGAGCAAAGGGGCCAACAGGCACCCCTGCCTAACCCCCCTAAAGGTTTGGATAGAGTCTGTAAATCTTCCCCCCGGGGGCATCCTAACTCGGAGACAGGTCTCTGTATATAACATTTTTATTAAAGCAATCAGGCGCGGATCAGCCTTTAAATCGTCCAGCACTGCCCACAGTTCAGACCTGCAGACAGTGTCGAACGCTGCAGATAAATCTACAAAGGCTATGAATATTTTCTGTTTTCGCCTCCTATACTTAGACATTAGATGGTGTAATACAAAGATCTGTTCTCCGGTTGAGCGATTTGCCCTAAATCCCGCCTGCTCCTCTGCCACTATGTTGTGCAGATCGCACCATTCCCTTAGGCGGTGCAAGAGGAGGGCAGCATACACCTTAGCTATTACGCATAGCAAGGTAATAGGCCTGTAGTTATTAGGGTATAAGCTATAATGTAGATGTGTAAGACTAAGGTAAATGGCTGCTTGCAAGAATTTGTGTTTGCTTAGTCTGAGGAAAGAGTGCTTGGGCAATTGTTTTAGGAGTGATTTTTACCAAGGTTTCCACTTTGAAATTGAATATTTCTTTTTTTTTTTTTTTTTTGCAAATTTGTTTTACATGTGTCTGGAGGCTACAATAGATCCATGAAATTTTAAATAAATATTGTAGAGCGTAGACTGTGATTAATGTAATATTCTGGTCAGAAGGCTTTGATACAACAAAACAATGACATTTATAGAAATACAGCAGAGACTTGTAATTCTAGACATCCAAACCGTCCAGAATTGTGGCTATCCCTTGCCAGTGGGGCTCGAGGCAGACGCTGCTGCAAGCATGTCCTCCCTGCCCGCCTCCAGCAGTGACCAATCCCCTCTGGGGAGAGGTAACAACAATGAGGTGTTGGCATTAAGCAGCTGCTTGCAGAATACCACAGATCAGCACACTGACAGAAACCTCTGATCAGCTAACAGCAGCCCCAGGAACAGATGGTATCTGGATCTTTCGAGTTGAGAGATTCCAGGATCCCTCCTCACAGTATGCCCTGCTAATGTTGGAAGAAAGTGGGACACCAGAATTCTGAAATGCTCAGACTTCCAGGCACTTGACTGTCTCATCATTCACATTCAGTATTTGCAAAATGTATATTTTAGTTAAAAATAATGAATCAAGCTTAAAGCATTTGTGTTTGTGGAGGTTTAGTGTTAAATTTATGAGACATAGTGACAGACATTATTTTCATTTGGCAGCAACAATAAACAAAGCTACTTCCTCATTTTACAAAAAATCCAACTGCCAACCCACAATGATGGAATTGTATCTCAAATATAATGAAGATGCTTTCTTTTACAGGTATTTCCTGCGCTGGGATTTTAAATGACCTCAGAATAGTGTGGAGGAAAAAGTCTACTTGCGATTTGCTAAAGACACACAAAAAAATGTTTTCAAGTACATCATAAGCAAGAAGCCCGCTAGAGAGTCAGTTGGGCCATTAGCTGACCAGGGGGTGAAAGGGGCGCTCAAGGAAGATAAGGACATTGCAGAGAAGCTGAATGAATTACTTGCTTTAGTCTTCACTGCTGAGGATGTTGGGGTGATACCCACGCTAGAGAGTCTTTGTATGTGATGAATCAGAAGAACTGTCCCCTATAAGTGTGACTCTGGAGGAGGTTCTAGGGCAAATTGACAAACTAAATAGTAACAAATCCCCAGCACCAGATGGTATTAATTCCAGAGTTCTGAAGGAACTCCGATATGAAGATGCAGACCTACTATTGGTAATTTGTAACCTATCGCTTAAATCTGCCACTGTTCCAGAGGTCTGGAGGATGGCAAATGTAACATCAATATTTAAAAAGGGCTCCAGAGGAGATCCTGGAAACTACAGACCGGTGAGCCTGACAAACTGGTGGAAATGGTTGAGAATGGTATTACTGAGCATATTGATAAACCTGGCTTAATGGGGAAGGCTTAATGGGGAAGAGTCAACATGGATTTAGGAAAGGAAAGTCATGCTTCACTAACCTATTGGAATTTTTTTAGGATATAAATAAGCATGTTGATAAGGGTGAACCAATTTATGTAGTGTATCTGGACTTTCAGAAGGTATTTGATAAGGTCCATCATGAGACTCTTGAGAAAATTAAACAGTCATGGGATAAGAGGTAGTGTCCTATCATGGATTGGCAACTGGTTAAAAGATAAGAAGCAAAATTTAGGACTAAATGACCAGTTTTTACAGTGGAGAGAAGTAACTAATGGAGTGCCCCAGGGATCTGTACTAGGACCTGTGTTGTTTAATATATTCATTAATGATCTGGAGAAGGGTGTATAGAGTGAGGTGATAAAATTTGCAACACCAAGTTATTCAAGGTAGTTAAAACCTAGGACCTTGAAAGACTGGGTGACTGGGCATCTAAAATGGCAGATGAAATTTAATGTGGACAAGTGCAAAGTGATGAACATAAGGAAAAATAACCCAAACTATACAATGCTGGGTTCTAAATTAGGAATAACCACTCAGAAAAGGGATCTGTGAGTCATTGGGTATTTTCAGATGTTACGAGATCACAGTCAACCACAGTGAATCTACACATGGTGAAAGTGATCCCGTAACGTCTGATGGGGGGAACGGAAGATCCCCCCCCAGATGTTCATCACGGTCAATCACGGCGGGGAATCACATTCAGCATGCTATTGGCTGAACCCGCGGGGCCAGGGCCGGTCGCGTGGCGAATGTGATTCCGCGCCGTGATGAACCAAGCCATCTCATCTGAATGGCAGCCACGGCCCGGAATCCCCGCAGGGATTCCGGGCCGTGGTCAATTCGGGTGGGCGCTGCGGCTGCATTGGTCGCGGTGCCCGCCTGTCTCTCCAGAAGGCGGGTGGCAGGGGAGCGTGTGGGGGGGGCGGGGCCGTGGGGCCCCATGTTGCGCTGCACGGCCCCTCCCCGATTCCCCGCCGGGAGCTGGCACCACGTCTGTTCGCCCGTGACGCGGTGGCCCCAGCGGGGAATCAAAGGTTTGTTTCCGTGACGGGGCCAATTGGCCCCGTCACCTCTGAAAATACCCATTGTAGGCAATACATTGAAATCCTCAGCTTGGTGTGTGGTGGCAGTCAAAAAAGCAAACCATGTTGGAATCATTCAGAAAGAGGGAGAGACTAAAATAGAAAATAACATAATGCCTCTACATAGATCTATGGTACAACCACACCTGGAGTATTGTGTGCAGATCTGGTCGCTCCATCTCTGAAAAGACATAGTAGAACTAGAAAAGAAGGGCAAAAAAATGATCATGGGTATGGAACGGCTCTCGTATGAGGAGAGGATAGGATTGATAGGTTAGGTCTCTTCAGCTTGGAGAAGAAATGACTGAGAGGGGATAAGAAAGAAGGTTATAAAATCATGAGTGGGTGTGGAACATATAAATAGGGAGTGGTGATTTACCCCCTCTAACAGTACTAAAACAAGGGGACACGGTCTGAAATTAACTAGTAGCAGTTTTAAAACAAATGAGAGAGTATTTTTTCACTCAGCGTACAATTAACTTGTGGAACTTACTGCCAGAGGAAGTTGTCATGGCCAGTAGTGAAGCTAGTTTTAAAAAAGGATTGGATACGACGTTGGAGGATAGGTACATTAATTACTATTAGCCAAATAGGTTTTGGGAATGTAACCTCTTACTGTTGGCAGCTGGAACAACAGAGAATGGATTGCTCCCAAGAGAGAGAGATTGGCCACTGTCGGAGACAGGATGCTGGGCTTGATGGATCATTGGTTTGACCCAGCATGGCACTGATGTTATTATGTTATGTTCTTACTCTGGAGAAATCCACTGGTATTAGAATTACATGCAGAAGTGGGGGAGTTTGTCTCATCACTTATTTTCCCCTCTTCTTTTGTATTTTCTTGGCTTTACAGTAAAAAAATTGGTTATAAAGGACAATGAAACCAGCATGACCTTGCTATACTGGGCGAGCGGAACCCCACATTTACCTGGTTGCTTATAGCTAGACTAGTTCCAGCTGCCTTTCATGATGAATGTTGTGTCATCAGCCCGGTGCTTTCTGAGAGATCTCAGGAGGCTGAAGTTGGAACTCCTTTGGAAAAGAAGTGGTGCCCTGCTTATCCTGAAAATTTGGGGGTGTTCAGCACATCACTCGTAAGTGGCAGACAGTTTTTCAAAATAATTTCCAAGTCACCTCTATGTTTTTGCTAGTGTCAGGATATTGACTGAAGCAATCCAAATAGTCTTTTTAAAAAACAGATTGATTCAGGAGCTACAGATGTTTTGTAGGTACATGATCTTTCAGTCTGTCATACCTACAATTTGTCTTAATTTATGATCACACTGTGTGTGTGTTAAAAGGCAATCCTACTTTCCCCTAGTGTATATGGACAAATATTGTGTACTGTATTCCCCTTGTGAGTTTAGCTAGTATACTATTATAGCGATAATATCAACAGCTTTGATTTATATTCCTCCAGTGATACTACCTAGCTTTCTTGTTTGCTTTCTTTGCTACAACAGGATAGTTGGCT
Source organism: Sphenodon punctatus (assembly GCA_003113815.1). Classification (NCBI taxonomy): domain Eukaryota; kingdom Metazoa; phylum Chordata; class Lepidosauria; order Sphenodontia; family Sphenodontidae; genus Sphenodon; species Sphenodon punctatus. The sequence continues at coordinate 1,616,028 of QEPC01007800.1, forward strand.
AAAGGCTTTAAAGGATTTTTTTCTGTAATAACTTCCAATCTCTCTCTTTTTATGACACACAACCTTTCTGTTCAGCTGATATTGTATCATTTGCTTTTTTGTACCTGTACTTGTCAGTCTATATTCATCTGCATTTGCTTTTGGCAAGACCAGGTTCTTAAGTGATCTAAATCTCTCCTCTTTTGATTTTGGTTTTCCATAATTATATTTTTGGGTTGTTTTTAAACGAGCACAGCTGGGGCAGGGGTCCATGTGTGCTAAGTGGAATGGCCGCAGACCGTCCACCCACCCACACACATGGGGTGAGGGGGGATGGATTCAGATGGGCCAGAATGTATTTTTAGCTTTCCCACCCACACGGAGCAGTCTGAATTTTTCTGAAATGCTCCATGAGTGGCCATGTTTGGGTCATGTGTGGGTCACTGGAATGCGTATCCTCTCACTCCACCTTCAGACGAGAGTTTGAATGCATGTTGAATGGGGACCCCCTCACACAGCCTTCAGACAAGCATTTGGATGCATTTTGGTTGTGTGGACCTGTGTGGTTGCATCTCGTCTCCGTTTTCTAAGTTTGATTTGCCCACAGACTTTGAAATATTAATACCATCATCCAAGTCATTTAAATAAACAGGTCAAAAAAGTAGAAGCTCAGCAATGATCATTGCAGCATCTTATTCATAATGTATTTTCCTGATTAAGAAAACATTGCTGTTAACCTATTTATGTTCCAGATTTGGCCTGTTTTAAAATTATTAGACCCTAGTCAAGAATATGTTTTGGATCAAAGTGGCTAGTTTTTATGAGAATATCCACTGTCTTATTAGAAGTTTCTTCAACTTTTACAACACCCCAGGAATACTCAATTTTAAAGGAGATTGTAGAGATAATACAAACACAAGTGAACTCTGGAAATCACCTGGGTCAGGAATGGGGAAGCTGTGGTCCATGGGTCAGATTAAAAAAACCACCACAATCTGACCCCTTTCTAGTTCATGGATCTGATCCATGAATCCATCCTTTACTCTTGAGTACTGAAAGAACGAGCTCACAAGAAGGGAGCAGAGTCAAGGGTATGTATTTGAAGATAGGGGATGGATTGGGACCCTCCCATCCTGAACACACCCCTTAAGAACTACTCCTCCATCTTCTATCCAGCTTGTGGAGTTTGTACTGATTTTCAGAGTGACTGATGGGAGGAAAAAAGTTCTCCAGCCCTGATGCAGGTCCTGAGTTAGGAAGGCTCTTAGGCATGTACATAAATCCATTCTGTCCTGGGGAGGTACTTCCCTGCAGGAGCCACCCCCCAAATCACTCAGACAGTCAGGGTTCCACTGTCGAGTCCTTTTATTTACAATGCACCACCAGCACGTAGTGTCCCCATAGAAACCCATTCCAAGACTCTCAGCCAAGTACCTTTTAGTGGTGAACACCTCACTGGACCTTGGGGCAGGGGCCCTGACCTCTTCCTCTGGACCTTTTACCCATCAACTCTCAGCCCCGGTGCCTGCCCACTCTACTAGGGGTGTGCATGTTGTTTTTGTTGTTACAATAACGATAACGACAATTTTCATTTTTGTTATTGTTATTGCAATAACTAAAATGACAATTGAAGAACGATAACGAAAATGACAATGTAGTTATTGTTGTTAGTGACAGTTGCGGTTTTGTTTTGGATGGAAATGGAGAGGGGAGGAGGGAGCAGACATCTCGGAACCTTAAAGAGGCTTGAACTCTTGAACTGTGCCTGTGTTGGGAGGGGTGAGCAGCTCAGCAGTATCTGATGGATGCATCGCTAGCCAATGAGGAGAGTAATCAGCGTAAGCAGTCTCATGACACCCTGTGATTGCTCAATGTCTGCTGCCTCCCACAACCAATCGGGGGACTCTGGGGGAGGGCACTGCAACCCTTTATAATGGGGGAGCCATGTGTTTGCTCTCTCTTCTGTGAGAGCTCTCTGCTTGTCAGGTTGCGTTTTACAGAACTGGTGCTTGCACACAAAAAATCCTCCCCAGCCCTCATTGCATTACCAATTCCTTCCTTTCCTCCCTCCTATACCCTACCTTTTACCTTCTCCCTCTCCCTGCCCTTCTCCTCCCTGTACATTATATGTATATATGTGTGCATATTATTTGTGTATGTATAGAGATATAGGTATTATAGACATTTTGATTTAGATAGATATTAGTTGTGTGTGTATATATATATCTAGAGAGAGAGATTAGATATTATATAGGTATTTAGTGTCCCCATAGAAGCCCATTCCAAGGCTCTCATATACATATATATATATATATATATATATATAATTACAATTATAGGATACTAGGATTAGGTTAGGTTTTGTGTATATATAATCATCCAGTACTTAGTTCTTTGACTGTAGTGTGCACTTGTGTGTACATTACCATGAGAAAGGGAAGGACTCCTAGTTCAGCCTCTGGGGCAGGTGGCCCTGGTAGAGGCCGAGGGCATGGTCATGGGTAAGTTGGCAAGCCCCCTGCCACTGCTGGCAGCCCACTGCCCAAGCTGAAGATACCTGATTTCCCTCCCTCAAGGTGGCAGGTCTTACCAGGGGAACATGGGGTTCAGGAGGACGCCCCAGGGGGCCTGTGTGAGATCACTTCAAGGAAGTGATCCCAGGTGACAGCAGCCGGGTGGCCTGCCTTCACTGTAGCAAGGTAGTGTGCCATGGGAATAAAAGGGGCAATCTCAGTAATAATGGCATGAATTCCCACCTGAAGACCTGGCAAAGGGCTTTGCTGCTGCAAGAGACGTCGGAGAGTGTGGACAGGAGTGGGTTCGCAGCTACAGCAAACACGAGCAGCAGCAGACCTTCCCCATCTGCTCATGACAAGGGGGAAGGAGGGACAGCAGCAGCAGGTCCCATCTCGAACCCCCTGTCAGCAGCAGCAGCGGTGGCGGCGGCATCAGGTCACAATGAAGGATCTGGGGGTTGAGTAGTTGCAGCATGGCAGAGTGCATCATCCAGCAGCAATCAAGATCACCAGGTGGGTGGGGGAGATGATGGTCCTCCTGGATGATCAGCCATTTAGCATTGTGGAGGACTAGGGATTCTGCCAGCTGCAGGCACTGTTGGCACCCCAGTACCAGCTTCCCTCATGCACCACCTTCAGCAGGCAGGTGGTGCCCTCCCTGTACCAGGAAGCCAGGGAGTGGGTGAGGGAGCAACTGGCCAGGGCAGGTGGGGCAGTTGTGCATTTCACCACAGATATGCAGCTGAAATGTACAACATGCCTACCTGGCCCTGACTGCTCGCTGGTGGCAACTGCAGGTGGTAGGAGGAGGAGCAGCAGGCGGCAGGGGTGAGGGGGCAGGGCACAGGTGGGCCCTGCTTCACGCCCAGGTGTTTGACGAAAGACACACTGCCGTCAACATAAGGGGAGCCTTGGACACCATGGTCGAGGGGTGGCTAAGGGAGGAAGCCCCGTTCGCCAGGGGGTTCGTGGTAATGGATAATGCCGTGAACATGAAGGCAGCGCTGGAGGGTGGGTTTCAGCACATCCCCTGCACTGCCCACACCCTTCATCTGGTGGTGAGGGATGCCCTGGGCCAGGGGGAGAAGGCAGCAGAGCTCAGCATCAGCCCCCTTACCCTGTTAGTTGAAAAGGGCAGGAAGATTACAGGGTACTTTAACAAGAGCGTGAAGGGTGGTCACCTCTTGAGAGAGAAGCAGGTGGAGCTGGGGGCGCAGGAGCACCGCCTCGTGCAGGATGTCAGCACCAGGTGAAACTCCACCTATAGCATGATGGAGTGTCTGGTGGAGCAGAGGTGTGTCCTGCACGAGGTAGCCTCAGAGGGGGAGATTGGGGTGGAAAGGCCACTTGGGTGGGAGGAGTGAACAATGATGGCCCAGGCCGTGCACGTCCTTAAGCACTTTAAGCTGCCACCTGCCAGACTGCCTGCTCCTCTGATGCGACATGTCGCCACCCACTGCCAGAGAGCCCCCCCCCTTCTCTCTCTGGAACCCCCTCACAGAAACATGCCTTCCCTGCTGCTGCTGCCACCATCGCCATTCCTACCAAACTTCCACGTGCCAGACTTTCTGCTCCTCTGATGCCACATGCCACCGCTTACTGCCAGAACCCACCGTCAGGGTTCTGGGGCCGTCATTCCGCTCACAGGGAGCTGTCGTTCCAGTGCATCCAGAAGCTGCCACTCCACCCCAAGAAACACCGTTGGGGTTCTGAGGCTGTCGTTCTGCTCACGGGAAGCTGTCGTTCCACTGTATCAAGAATCAGCCACTCCAGCCCCAGGACCCACCATCAGGGTTCTGGGGCCTATGTTCCAGGCACGGGGGGCTGTCTTCCTACTGCATCCAGAAGCTACCATGCCACCCCAGGACCCACCATCAGGATTCTGGGGCCTACGTTCCAGGCATGGGAGGCTGTTGTTCCAGTGCATCCAAAAGCTGCCACTCCAGCCCCAAGAACCACCATCCGGGTTCTGGGGTCGTCATTCCGCTCATGGGGAGCCTTTGTTCCACTACATCCAGAAGCAGCCACTTCAGTCCCAGAACGCACCATCAGGATTCTGGGGTCTACATTTCAGGCATGGGGGGCTGGCATTTCACATCATCCAGAAGCTTCCACTCTATCCCCAGGACCCACTGTCAGGGTTCTGGGGCTGTTATTCCGCTCATGAGGAGCTGTTGTTCCACTGCATCCAGAAGCAGCCACTCCAGCCCCAGCGCCCACCATTGGGGTTCTGGGGCTTACATTCCAGGCACGGGGGACTGTCATTCCTCTGCATCCAGAAGCTGCCACTCCAGTCCCAAGGCCCAACATCAGGGTTCTGGGGCCATCGTTCCAGTCGGGAGGGCTGTTCCACAGCATCCAGAAGCAGCCATTCCAGTCCCAAGAACCATCATCAACTTCTCGAGCTCCTCTAGTATAAAAGGCAGCTGCTGCTGCCCACTGCCAGAGAACTTCTTTCTCTCTCTCTGGTACCCCCACACCTTTCCATCCAACTCTTTCTAGAGATATGAGACAAGTCCATGCAGGGAAGGAACGCAGGGTGATGTGGTGAGAATGATGAGAGCCAGCACGAAGAACCTTTTTTAAAGAGGTAGCAACCTGCTGCTCATGGAGAAAGAGACTGAGAGACACGCTCCCATCCATGCCGTCACCTGCAGTACATGACCAGAGAGAGAGGCTCCCTGCTGCTAGAACACGAGAGATTGGGGGGGGGAGAGGGGGGTGTTGCATCCAGCTTAAGCTGCCACCTGCCAGAACCAGCGAGAGATGTCATCTCTGCTCCTGCTCAATGCCCACGTCCAGCAGCAATATCTAGTATCGATACTGATAACGAAAATAAAATCTTTGTTTGAAACCGGTATCGATATCTACAATGACAGTAATGAAAATGACATTGCCCTTATAATGATAATGATAAAACACATTTTGATAACGACAATGATAATGAAAACTTGTCTCTTCTTGGTGGTTATCCCTCCTGTGCTCCAGCTTAGCTTTTCTACTCTGATGCTCCTCAGCTGACATTCAATTACTTGTTCGGCTCAGCTGGAAGCACTCGGGCCATTAAGTGGCCCAGTTAACTCTTTCGAGGTTTGCCTCAATGTTTGCTCCAGGAGTAGGCATCCCAGCAAGGACTTATCCAGCCCTGCTTTGGGCAAGATCCTGCAGGGACTCATAGCAGACCTGTTACACATTCCTACGGAACAAATACATGTCTGAGTCCTACTGAATCCAATGGGCTTAAGCTTGGTTAAGGTTCAGAACATGATGCTTAAGAACTGTGCTGAAGTGAAGCCTTATGGACTGATTTGGAGCCCATTATGCCAGGGAAAGGCTTCGGTGCAAAGGCTTTGCAGCAGGTGTGAAGAGTTCCCAATGCCTTTGGGTGTCTTCTGATGGATGTGGGGCTGGCCACTGCAGGTGCAGCTCCAGGGGTGCACCCCCACGTCTGCCTGTATCCAGCCTCACTTGGATCCATTTTAAACAGACCCAGTGACTACCGTGGCCTGCAGTCTGCCTGTGCAGTGACACCTCCCTCACACTATAGAGTTGCAGATGGATTCTTCAATGCTCTAGGCTGCTGCCCACAACTACTGTATGGCCTTGCCCGGGGCAACCACCAGTTGAGAGTGGAGCTACAGCTGCTGTCTGTTGAGCAGATGGATAGCAGCTCTGCTTCCAGCCAGTGTCCAAGTTTGGGTGGTCCGCTCTGTTGGCTGTGCTCCAGGATGTTCCAGAGGACCACAAGTAGTGGGACTGGGGTGGATTAGGCAGTGCCTGCCCTCTCTGCTCCACCTGCGCATCTGGTGACCCATCTTTAAATGGACAGGCCCCCTGGGGATGAGGCGAAGCAGAGGCAGGGCTGCCATCTGTCTGTTTATACCCTTTTTGTAGTGTAGTGTGTAGTGCACTCCCTTTGTAGGGAGGGAGAAAAACAATGTTAATTTCAAGCTGCATTTTAAACATGGGAGTTAAAAGCAAACCAACGTTTGCAAAATGAAAAGTGCACAATGAATGCAGAGTCAGTTTTCCCAACACTGCATAACAGCTTTCTATAAACTACAAAAGGACTCTTGCATTAAAATGTTCCTTTATGGAATCCTTTTAAATTCCTTCTGATTTTTGCCCATTAGTCTACTTTTATTTCAGTGGCTTTACTTCTATTCTGGCACTAGTTAGCTTTATGCCTTATGTCTTTTTATGGTACTATTGTCAAATATTTTCTTAGAATGAAACTTCAGGTTGAGATTTTTCAGTGCTTTCTTTTTTTGCCTGTCATGGGTACCTACTATCATATTCCAACAATTCTAGCAAGGTTGTGGAGTATGACTGACTTTTTTTCACACCATGCTGGTTAGACAGTGTGATGAGACCATTTCATACCACAGTCAAACCTGCGGGAGGAGATTGAGCACAGGAGCGGAGGGGAGCATAGGGGAATCACAGGGATCTGCCTAGGGCTGGCCTTAGAATTTGTTGGGTCTATGGCAAAAATGAAATGTGAGGCCCTGTGACCCTGCTTTACATAGCCCTATCCCTTTTAATTATTTCTTGCAGGGTCCTGCTCTCCCACCCATGTAGGTGGAAGAGGACGGCAGTGGCAGGACCCTGCAGGAAGAGGTTGGGAGTCTCAGGCAGTGAGCAGGCCCTGCAGAAATAGACCATCCTGGGGTCTCAGGAGCAGGTTCCCCATTGGCTCTGCTTAAACCCAACCATGGATCCTCCCATTTCCCTCCTCAGTTGTGGACTAGGAGGTTGGTAGGAAATGGGGAAGGTTTGTTCTGGAATTTCTGGGGTTATGAGTTCTATCCAAACCTGGTAGATTCTCAGGAATTGAAGGGAGGCCATCCTGGGCAATCTTTGTAGAACTTATGGGTGTCTTTAAACATAACAAAGTTCGGGTGTCAAAACCCCTAAGCATGTGTTTAGCTGTTGTGTGTAAGCATCATAACAATCCCAATGTTACGGGTAAGGGGGGGGAGAAAAGGCAGGTACAGAAGGGGAAATGGAAGGGGGAAAGGGTTCTCCGGCTGGGGTCTCTCTCCCACGGGTTACCCGGGGTGGTAATAATTCCCTCAGGGTCTTGTTTGGGCTTTCCCCCCAGTCTAGGGGGCAACCTGACTCATCATAGGGATGGAAAGGACCCAATTGCCAGAAGGGGAGGCAGGGGGGAACACCACTTGAAGGAATGCAAACTGGGGCTCACTGAGGGGCCCAGGACACCGTGGAAAGGGGGGGGTGAGGAAGGGGAAGGAGGGGGACAGGGACTCCCTTCGGGCAGGACAATTACTTGGAATGGAGGGAGCAGGGGTTCACCCCCCCCCCCGTGGGGATGGAACAAAAGGGAATCACACACACTGAGACTCTCTCACACACACAAGAACAAGGAGCAAGGAAGGGCAGGAGGAGCAATCCATGCAAGGACCAAATCAGTGACACACTCAAGATCCACAAGAAACAAGATAGCAAGGGCCAGCCTCTCAAATGATTACCGGCGGGGTTTTTGAGTGCCGCCGCTGCCTTTATGCCTCCCTGAGTCCTGTAGCGTCCTACTAGGAAGGTGCAGACCGCTCACAGTCTGCGTTTCTCCACCAAGCATGCACTGCGCCTGGGCGGAGCCAGCATCCCTGCGTCTACGGGGTTTGGCTGGGCGTGCCCCGCCCCCCTGCCTATGTCACTGGCCGTGGCTGCGTCCCCTATCATTACCTCGGGTTGCCTAGTAACCCGAGGGGTGCCGCAGCGTGACAGTACCCCCCCATTCAGGGCCCCTCCTACCCCCCACCATGGTCTGAAGCCCAGGTTTGGAGGGATGGCGACGGTGAAAGGCAAGGATAAGCCGAGGGGCATGAACATTCAGGGCCAGCTCCCAGGAGCATTCAGCTGACCTGCAATGTTTCCAGTCAATTAAATAGAACAACTGGGCCCCAATGAGTTTGGGAGTCCAGGACTGCTCAAACCTCATATTCGGGCTGATCTTGCAGGATCACTGGAAAGGGCAGAGGGGTAAGCTGCAGAGCATAGGTGGGGGCGTGGTTTTTTTCAGGAGGGAAACATGAAAAGCAAGGTGGATCCGGAGATGGGCTGGGAGGGATACTACATATGTGACCTCATTAAATTTCCGTACAAAGGGATAAGGTCCCATGTATTGGTCGTCTTTACTTAGCTGAGGGTCGGGGAGAGGGGTCATTTTTCTTTCTTACCCAAAAGAGGCCTCCCATCTGTAGAGGGGGGCCTGGACGATGACGTTTGTCTGCGGCCGCCTTGTAGTGGCATCGAGCGGTGCAGAGATAATGAAGGGCCTTTTGTTGAGCTCTCTTTATCATGGATACCAGGGCACCAGCTGCAGGAACCGTCGTCTGGGTAATGTCTGCAAAGGTGTGTGTGTGTGTGTGTGTGTGTGTGTGTGTGTGTGTGTAAGCTGTAGGTCACAAAAAATGGGGAATTTCCCAAGGAGCCCTTTGGGCCATTATTGTATGTAAATTCAGCAAGCGGTAATTACTTCCTCCAGTCATCCTGAAGGTAGGTACAGAAGCATTTAAGATATTGTTCTACATGCTGATTGATCCGTTCCACTTGGCCATTAGCCTGGGGGTGATAAGCAGTGGTTGGGCGGAGCGTCACTCCAAGAAGGGTGAAGAAAGCCTTCCAGAACCTTGATATGAATTGTGGCCCTCTGTCCGAGACGATCTCACGGGGCCGCCCATGGAGATGTACTACTTCCCGAAGGAGCAGTTCTGCTGTTTTTGGCGCTGACGGGAGTCCTGCGCAGGGTACAAAGTGTCCCATTTTCATAAAGTAGTCCACTACCATTAAAATGGTATCACAGCCTTCGGACTTTGACAGGCCCACAGTGAAATCTATGGATATCGCCCTTTTCTCTCTGTCTCGTCTGCCAAAACTCTTGTTCATGCTCTGGTCATCTCTTGCCTCGATTACTGTAACCTCCTTCTCACTGGCCTTCCCCGGTCTCACCTTTCTCCCCTCATCTCTGTCCAAA
>QEPC01007800.1:1639133-1654472 GCA_003113815.1 Sphenodon punctatus
GGCGTCCTAAGGCTGACCGGAACTGGTTGAATTGGACGGCTGCCTTTTTCTGTTTATATGTGGGTCATGATTCAGGCCTACCCCGCTAGGGCTGCAGATTTGTTGAAGTACACCGACATTGTGCGGCGAGCCTACGAGACCCGGGCGGAACCGGAGCCGCTGCCGCCATCTGTGTGGAGCCTTGGGTGTTAGAGTTGCACGCTGCCGTTCTGGGATCACCAACTCCTGCTAACCCTGAGGGCTCCTGTATTGGACCGCCCGCCTGGGAGAGAATGACATCCCCCAAATCAAGGGTGTTCAGCTGATAAAGGACATAAAAGCTGATCTGTGGGAGATCAAAAAATTGTTTCCAGCTGCTAGAATCATATGGACCGACTTGGTCGAGTGGATGTCTTGGGGCAGCGGGGTCCATCCCTGGAAAATTGACAAAACCCGGAAGACAATCAACCAGGACGTGGGCAGATGGCTCACAGGTGTGGGAGGGGACCACATAGATACCTGCGCGCTGACGCACAGGTCTCCTGCCTTATACAGAAGGGATGGCGTCCATTTGTCGCCCGCAGGGAATGAGCTTTACTTGGAAGCCCTGGCAAGAACATTAGCTCAGATTTTGGATTAAGTTATAGAGTTAGGGTGGGGGTCGGGTTTGTCCGGGTAGCCCTGGCGACCCTTAGTGGCAGGGGTCCAGTACAGAAGTTAGAGTAGGTTATCATAAGTAAGAGTCATCTCCTTAAGAGATGGGGAGGCCCACCTGCCGGAAAAGCAGGGTATGCCAAGCAGCGGGGCAGCCTCCCTGGGAGGGGTGTCGAGCGAGGGCGATAGGGATTGTAAATCTGATTCGAATAAAGAGTGCGGCCGTTAAAACCCAGTCGTCTCCTTCGGTGCATCGGCAAATGTGTGCTGTCTCTGTGCGTGGGTGGGTGTGAATGGAGGGAGCCAACAAGAACCCCCCCCCCCTCATGCTGTCTGTGTGGTGAGATGGAAGGGATGGAGGCAGTCAAGACCTTCTTGACATGCATGCTGTTTCTGTGGGCAACGGGTGGGTGAGTGGTAGAGGGGAGGGGGAGTCATCCAGAAACCTCCTGGCCTGCAGACTGGGTGTTTTTCAGACAGACACGATGGGGCTATCCGCCCCTGGTGCCGCTCTGGGGGTGCACCCCCACAACTACCTGCTCCCAGTCCCACCTGCAGTCCACCCACATGATGCTCCCCCCCTAGAGTTGCGAACTCTGCAACACTATGGTGTTACCCGAGGCAATGGCTGGCTGGAAGCGGAGCGACAGCGTGGGTTCACACGTTGTATGGACAGTTGATCAGCTTTGGGCTGGTGCCCTAGGTTTGTCTGGCCCACTCCACCGGGATGTTCCAGAGTGCCGCCTGCTGCTCCAGGATGTTCCAGAGTGCTGCTGGCAGAGCTGCCTGATTCAATATATGGCGGGCTGCCTTTACATGGAGTGACAGACAGGCCAGCTGCAGGTGAAGCAGGCTGGTGTGGCTAGCACCAGGACAGCTAGTCCATCTAAAAACATCCCTGAACATGTCTCTGAACTGGTGGGAAGGAGAGACTGAGCCAGCTAAAACTCACATGGTCTGTGCGCTGCCTCAGGTTGAGGAAGGAGGAGGCGTGAGTGAGTCACAACTCGCCCTGTCCCATGTGCTGGGAGAAAGGGAGCGAGTCAGCCACTATCCTCCTGGCCTGCATTTTCTTTCTCTGGGTTGTGGTGGGGAGAAACAAGGGGTTTGTTCTCCCTTTCCTTGCTACCCTTGACCACCTCCCAGTAAGTGAGGCAGAACCATGTTCTTATCTGCTATGGAGATTTCAGAGGATTGTATAATTTGTCCATGAAAGACATGGTGGTGAATGTGTTTATGTGATGTGGTTGGGGTATACCTGAGGTTATAAAACTTCTGTTATCTTTCACTGAGAGACATTCTGAGTAGGGGAAAGTTTATGACTGAGGAAACGAAATTCTTGCAACTTTTCTTTGTTTTCTTGTAAATTTTAGTTCTCAGATTTTATTTGAGTTTAAAATTTGTGAAGTCTTCTTCTGTGTGCCCTTTCATCTTTCTATAATTAAGTATTTCTTGGAGCACTAATTAGAAAATTTTGGCAACTTCTGAATCTATGGGATAGTATGGTGTGTATGATGTTGTCCCAACAGTTTGTGATGAAATGGCATTAGTTGTGACCATCATGGCAATGCTATGATGGTATCAGCATGAACTGGGTAGTTACTGGGTGGGTAGTTTTAATTATTTATACTGTATTTTAGTATTTTTTATCTGTTGTGAGCCGCCCCGGGATGCCGTAGGCATGAGGGGGTGGCCAATAAATACAAATAAATAAATAAACTGCGGTGGGCTCGATTCCTGCACACCCCATGGTGGGCAATCACTGCTGCCACGCACTCAGGAACAGACGGTCTCCCCTCGCACAGGGCAGCCAGGTGAAGGCGCTAGTCACACAAATGGATACCAGGCCTTGCCCTGCCCGTGTACTCCAGCCCACCCACTGTCCTGCCCCTGGCCATGATGTGGCTGCAAGGGACTGGAGCTAGCACTTGCTGCTTAAAGCTTAGACGGGGACTGAGCACATAAGCAGTGGAATGCTACCCTATCTTGGACAGCCTTATCCCACTTTTGGTAAGGCTGCTTTGTGCTGCATCTCTGGCCTTTTTCTAAGGACGCAGCGCGTAGCAGCCAGCTGCCCACCTCACCCCACAGTGAGATGAATATCTGATGGCTGCCAGGCACATGAAGCGCTGCATCATGCGGTAAGGCTGCTCAGGATGTGGTAAGTGCATCATGTGGCTGTGCCCTCTGTCTAAATACAGAAGAGGGAATGGTCAGCTACAACAGAGCAGGGGAGTGGTGTGTCTTGAAAAATTAAAACTTAAGACAAGGCCACATCACCCCCACCACCTTAACTCTCCCCCTTTTGGCCTTTAAAAATAATGGATAAACTTAAATAAGATACATATTACATTATTGTACTGCCTACATCACACCAAATACATAGACAATCATTTCACACAAGCCTCCAGTTTAAAACGATTTGGTTTTTCTCCTACTGAGGGTAGGGGTGGATGACTGCAGCTGTACCACAGGTACTTCGTATGGTACAATAGAGCAGTCTTACAGTCAGAGCGAGTGTGGTTGCTGTGTTCGTCCCAAGTAACCGAGGTGGTCGCAAAGTAGTTTGAATGAAATCTTTTATTGGACTAACTATTGTTGGTGGAAGAAAAATAAAGTCTGTTTGTTTATAGTGTCTTGACCAGCAAAAAGTAAAACAGTTTAAAACACAGTCCCATACTTCCAGCCTGCTCTGAGGCCTTTTGTCAGGTTTTCCACTCCAGCCCTTGACCTTGGGCCAGGTCAGTTCCCAGTATAAAGCTTGATTGAGCAGAGTTTCCTTCTCCCTCCTAGGGTGCTTTTATACAAGCAGGTCGCACTTAAGCACAGTTTTTCAAAATCCCATGAGGCGGGATTATATGTGACAATGGATGTGATCATGCGCATTCAAGGCGGTCGTGCGTTGTTTGCCGACCGCGAACTAAATACCTCACACATCGAGGTATTTAGTTTGTGGTTGGCAAACAACGCACGATCGCCTTGAATGCGCGTGATCGCGTCCATCGTCACGTATAATCCTGCCTTGCGGGATTTTGAAAAATCATGTGAGCAGGTCGCGCAACTGCAATTTGCTCATATAAAAGCAGCCCTAGATAGCATCAGGTTACCCAAATGTTGCTCATTGCTATTATACACCCAGAAGAGAGGAATTTATTTATTTAGCACCAGCGGTGTACCTGGCACTGTACTCTTGGGGTAGGGACCTGTCAGTAGTTATAGACAGGTCCCTACCCCAAGAGGCTTACAATCTAAGGGGGATGGGAACATCAAGAGAGACAAGGATACATTTATGACATTGAGAAAATGCAGGTGCAAGTGCTTCAGTTAGTTACAAGGAAAAGATTCTGAGGGAGGGAGGGAAGAGGATGCAGTTTCGCTCATGACGCACCAGGGAAAGCCTAACCAGAAGAGAGGTTTTTAGCAGGGAACTGAAAGTTGGGAGGGAGCAGAATGAATATATCCAGGGAGGGAATTCCAAGCATGGGGAGCAGCAACGGATAAGAGGCAAAGACTTATAGAGGGGCAGAGGAGTTGCAAGCAGGCAAGGGTGGGAGCAGAGGCTTCCGGGCAAGAATGTGGTGGGATACAAGAGCAGAGAGAGATGGGGGAGCAAGTTTATGAAGAGCCTTGAAGTTGAAGACTAGGAGCTTGTGCTGAATGCGTTCCTGTAGAGAGAGCCAGTGCAGGACAGTGTGGGCAAGGTGGATGACTTTGACAGCAGTGTTGATGGGGTGAGAATTGCAGAGGAGACTAGTAAAGAGGAAGCTACAGTAGAAACTCTAACATAATACCATGTGGACACTGGTGCTGTATTACAGGGACTATGAAACGGACACAGTGTCTTTATTGGCCACCATGACCCTCAACTGTCCTGAGACATAGCTGCATAGTTCTTTTCTCTTGTGGAAAGAGAGCATGTATGATTAAAGTAAGATTTTTTAATGGCTGATTTTTAAGGTTAAAAGGTTTATACCATCCAGCAGGCCTCCTTGTTTCCTGTCTACCACAGCAAGTTGGCCATGTCAAAGTAATCTGCAGACCCATTCATGTTGTGATCACCTGCACTGACACTTCACTGCTTTGCTGTTAAATTTGCTTGTGCAGAGAGGGAACGATTTCCATATGCAGAAAGCTGGATTCTATACTCGAAAAAGACTAGCTGTTTTTATGTCACCTGATGAATCAATACTGGCATTGCTTCTCCTGATTGTAGTAAAGTTCAATGTGCAAAGCAGTGTGAGACTTAAGATGCCCACTGTATAAAATGTCCAACATTAATCCAATTGAACTTTTCTTGCCACTCTGAAACCTCTTGAATTTTCATCTGAACAGCCAAGGCTGAAGAGGGGCATTCTAAACTAGAACACAACCCTGAAATCTCTGTACTTTGGCTTTCACCAGCTGGCATCTGAGCATCGTTTGCCTGGCACAAACACCAAAGTTTGACCCATGCAGTTTGAGTTTATGGTGTGCATACATTATTTGGGCTTTGGTGCAACTTAAACCATTCAAATTTCTTCATGCATTTTGTTACGCGTGTGTGTATGTGTGTGTGTTAGAGCAGTGTGTTTGTGAAGGGGTAGAGGCATAATGTTCCTAGTTCTCAGGGCTCCAAGAGTTCTTAATCCATCTGAGAGTAAAAACAGATATAACTGTGGCTTGCTCTGGCCTGGACCTCACCTGCACATCTGTGCAGGCACTACCAGATGTTGGCCCAGAATTGCCCCACAATGTGTTGGCAGCTAGCCCAGGCTCTGCCCTCAGGAAACCTCTGAGGTCACAGCCCAGGCTAAGGCCTGCCTGACAAGGCCAAAGTGGGTCACAGCGGGCTATCATGTCTGTCCAGGCTGACAGACATGGCCCGGGTCAGGGACCACCATTCCTGGCTGCCATGGCTGCCCGTCGTGGGGGTGTTGGGTGCAGTGCAGGGGTGGAACCCACCAGCTGTACATACATGTTTCTACCCAGGCCCTAGCAGCAGGCACATCTGTGCTGTGGCCTGCCCCGGCCTGCCCCGTATCTGCTATGGCTTCTTGCCTGGGGCCGTGTTGCTGCCACACTGCAGTTGTGTGTTTTTTACCCTCTGTGTAGAAGACTGTTGTCACGGTTAGGATACAGAGAAGTCTGGCAAGTGTAAACTGTAGTGATCAACCTTGAGAGAGATGGCACTGCCTCAATTGACTTTGCACCCGAGTTGGCCAGGCAAGGGGCTGCAATTAAGAAGTTGGTTGATCCTAAAATCTTTTTACTGTGAAGTAATAGTTAGTTGAGAATCTAATGTTGGGTGTTTTCAGATGAGTAAGTCACCTGGTGGTGGGGTCCATGGTCTCCACGTGATTTTGGTGTGGAGCACCAACACATGTGGAGGGTGTGGGGAGCAAAACAAATGGGCAGCTCACAGCATGGCTGCTGTGGCCACAGAGGCAGCCATCTCACATTTTATTTGCCCCGCATGGTTCACTCCAGATTTCTCAGCACTGCTCCAAGTGGCTGAGATTGGTTGCTCCATGGTTCGCGGGAGCGCACATCCAGCTGCTCCACCTTCAAATGGGCAGTTGGATCCGTGGTTCATGGTGGCCATGCAGGGTAGCATCTTGTCTGAAACCACCCCACCCCCCAATTGTGTATGTATAGTTAGGATGATGTCTCCTGTGTGCATTATTTTACACTTAACACATCATTTTATTTGCCATTGTGTTGCTGCATGGCCATCCAGTTTTCTGAGATCCTTCTGTAACTCTTTTTGTAATCTGTTCTGGATTCAACATTCTTGACTAATATTGTATCATCTGAAAACATTTCCATCTCATTGTTCATCCCTTTTCCCAGATTGTTAACAAATGTTAAACAGCACCAGTCTCATTGTTGGGCATCCCACTATTTACCTCTTTCCATTGTGAAAAATGCCCATTTACTCCAATCCTTTCTCCCCTTCCCCTCCTCCCCCCCTCCCCAGTTTTGATTGATGAAAGGCCTTTTCCTTTATCTCACATCTATTTAGTTTCCCTAAAGACTCTACATGTTTGTTGATATCTTCAAAGGTTTGATAGTTCTTCTCTTGATCCAAGTTTTATGCCAGTAATGCCAATCGTTTGATGCTTATGGTAGATATTCCTGAATTTACTATTTTTCTTTAAAAAAATAAAAGAAAAAAAATTACAAAAAATCTGGTACCATACTTGCATTTCCTGCTTATCCCCTGGTACATTTTCAGGTCTATTTTTTGGTAGTTGTCAACTATTGGATAAGTTTCTTACTGATTCCTTTAAAACCAGTGCCTTATTCTTTGAAAGAAGTAAGTTTCCCTTGGTACCCCCTCTTGTCTATTTTTATATTATTTTCATTTCTTCTGACTGTCAAGACATTTCTTTTTTACAAACGGAGGCTGCTTTTCAATGTTACATGGGAATGGGGGCCGGGGGCGGCAGGGGGGAACTTTTGCAAGTAATTGGCTCTGTAATTGCAGGGATTAGCACCTGTGAGTATGCACTATAAAGACGATGTGCGACTCTGCTGTTGTGGAGGCTATCCGTCGCTTTCTAACTTCCAGAAGCCCTACCCTGGAAGTCTTGCCCTGTGATGCAGAGAGTCATCTTTTCAGCCTCTGGAAATGTGGAGAGAATTCAGAAGGGTTGGAGGAGCAGTGACAGTGACCTGGATAGGAAAATGTCAGAGGGTTTACTTACCCTGTTCCAGAGCAAGACCTAAAGGGTTGACAACATAGGTGCTGTGTGCCTGCAAGGATGGGGCTGATTGGCAGCTCTGCAGCGGGCATTATAAAAGGCTTTGGATGCAGCAGGGTGGGGCAATCTGGGGACGGAGCACAAAAGAAGCTCCTGACCAGTCATGTGGGAAAGACGACCGGAGTGCTCCAGGGAGGCAGAATCAACACAGCAGCATGGCCAGGAATTGCAGCGGCTGAGAGCCAGGGGAGGTCATGCCTCAACAACTGCTGGGAGAAGAGCAGCAGGAAATTGATCTAAAGCTACAGTGAAGTGAGGGTTTTTAAATTCCTACCTTGGAGGAAGCAGTGAAGTTTGGCCTAGTGCTGGTGTAACCCCCAGATGAAAGAAGGACGCAGGAGAGGCTGAATGGATTAGTCCTTTTGTGTATAGCATGTTTTCAGCCTTGACCAAACTGGACAGTATTATTTGTTTGATGTGAGAACTTATTAAAACACCTAATTTAACCATTACTTGGTCAGTAGCACTTTCAGACCACTTCTACACGAGTGGCGAGGTGCAGCGCGTTCAAGAACATTCTTCCGGAAAAGCCCCGAGGGATGCCTTTTAGATGCACCAGAAGTAGTCAGCCACCATAGGAATTACTGCTTGCACTGTCTTTTTGAAGGTGCATTTTGGAAGCTTCGATATCAGGGTTTCCAAAATGCGCCTTCAAAACGATGGTGTGAACGGCACCTGGCTACTTCTGGTGCATCAAAAGGTACCCCAAGGGGCTTTTTAGGAAGCCAACATGCTGCATCTGGCCGCTTGTATAAAAGCTGCCTAAGGGACATGCTCCTGTGATCACTTACAACCACTGTGAGGGACCTGTCACCAAGGAACATGTCAGAGTAGTTCAAAAGGAGCTAATAGGCTCCAATACCACAAGTTGTTTTGTGTAGACATTGTCATTTGGTCTCCACATGGGCTGGGGGTGGGGTGGGGGGTCTACCAGCATTCGTATCATTTCAGGATGAAGCCCTTTAGCAAGATAGTACTCAAAGGTGTGTGTGTTAACTGCGTTAACATAAGGACTTTGGATTACTGTGACAAAGCTAGTGGCCCTGGGATAAATAACTTCCAAATCTTTTCCCCTCCCCCCCAAGGGATGGCACGGTAGCTATAATGATAACATTTGCATAATCAAAATAAGAGAAAACTAAATTTATAAGCAGCTGCTGTTTTCCACTAGGTCTACGTCAACAGCATGTTTACCATGGCATTCCATTCTTTCTGATTAAAGTACTTATCATTATGCTTCTCTCTCCTTTTTTAATAGACTGTTTAGATTCTATTAGAAAATACATATGGTGTAGTTAGGACCATGTCAAATCTAAAGGGGTAAAGAAGACTCCATAGACTTGTTGGAAAAAAAAGTAAATAAAGTAGCTTCATGCTTAAGCTGATATTCCTCTATCACCCTGGTGATCCTGAAATAGAAAACTAATGAAATTAGAGGCCAAATGCTAATTGCTGTTCCTGACTGGCCAAGAGGAGGACATAGGCTATATTTGCTACTGACTTTACTGTGCCCCAGTTTGATTCACTTATTTTTCTCATCAAGTTATGTATTAATCTTGAGACTACAATAGGGCTAGGGAACTCTCAGCTACTGGACCAAATATAGTTCCTGGCTAATTTTTAATTTGATCCATGGATCCAGCCCCTACTCTTAAGCCCTAAAGGGGCACATTCAGGGGAAAGGGGAATGGAATTGCAGAAATATACTCGAAAGTAGGGGACAGATCTGTGAGATGGATTCATGATACCCTATGTGGGTAGAGTAGAGCTGTAACTCAGTTCTCAGTTTTTGTAATTTACAGAGGTCTGGTGCATTCTGTCTTGGTTTGCCAAGTTCTGAGGAAGGCCCCCGTAACTTCGGGACTTGGTAAAACTTCAGTCAAGTGCAGGAAGGGGGCAGAGGATTGTGGGTGCAGGGAAGCAGGCAGTGGGGGGCTGGGTGCAGGGAAGCAAGCAGGGGGACCAGGGAACAGGCGGAGGGGTCAGGGAAGAGGGCTAACTGGGTCTGGGAAGGGGGACACTCACCAAAAGCCACGGGAAGCCAGGCGTAGTATTCCTGGACTCTTGAGGGAGTGAGTTTTGTCTTTTCAGCATGTTCCTAAAGCTGTCTGGGAATATGCGGGGAATGTAGTACAGCTTTTCCCAGGCAGCATTACAACTAGGAATGGGGGTGTTCCCCTGCCTGCTGCCTCTGCCTCTGGGGATGCTGCAGCCTCTGGGGATGCTGGGCTTAGGAGATCCTCTCCGGCTACCCATCTCCCTAGGTCCTTGTGGGCCATTTTGGGGGTGGGGATTGAGAATCATGTGCTGGAGGGGAAAGCCGGTTTGGAGGGGGCAGCTATTGTGGTCATGTTGGGCAAGGGGAGGTATGGCAGGGNGGCAGCTATTGTGGTCATGTTGGGCAAGGGGAGGTATGGCAGGGGAAGGATAGACCATCAGGACACTTGGTGTCTGTCCCTGTATCCTGCTCCCCCGTTTCAGGATATTTGGGGATTATGGCCACTGGGGCCTCTGATCTGATACTGATGCTGCTTAATGCAAGGTCAGTGGCTAATAAAACATTAGTCGTCTGTGATCTTGTTCAGGATCAGGCCACTGACCTCATCTGCATTACAGAGACCTGACTGGATGAAGTGCCTGGGCCAATTTAGTCCCAGATGGTACCAGCTGGGTACTTGTGGGGCAGAGAGGCTCTGATATGTAGACACCTTGACTTTTTGAAAGTATCTGGTGCTTGATTTATCCAATATGGAATGTGTCCATCTCATGTTGAATTTGGCAGGGGATACACTGGGGATTCTGCTGGTGTAGCAACCACCCTGTTGCAAGGCTGACTCCCTTACTGCCCTATCCAAGCTGGTCTCAGAGGTAGTATTGGAATCACCCAGACTTATTGTCTTGCGGGATTTCAACATGCACACTGAGGCCAGCCTTTCATCAGCAGAGCAGGAGCTCCTAGCCAATCCCAGGTAATATCTGGCTGAGTTTAAACAACCTGGGGACTGCCATAGCCCACGGTGCAGCTGTGCAGCACCCACCCCCCACAACTCTATGGCATTTCCCGGGGCAACCCGCAGCCAAGAGCGGGGCTGCAACAGCTGTCTGCTGAGCAGATGGACAGCAGTCCTGCTTCTGGCCGGTGACCTAGGTTTGGGCTGCCTGCTCCGCTTCCTGTGCTCCTGGATGGTCCGTATGGCCAGTGGGGGCAAACACTTAATAGGGTGGCCATACCTCCCCTTTAAAAGAGGATGCTTATGAAAAATACACGTTGCAGGGCTGCACTGGAACCAATGCAACATGTATTTTTCATAAGTGTCCTCTTTTAAAGGGGAGGTATGGCCACCCTGCCTCATAAACGGGCATGTGGAACCCACCTGGTGTGGGCTATCATCTCGTTTGTTAACACCCTGTGGTGGTGGTTATGGTACCATCGCCTCAGTTTACAGTGCTATATCCTTACAGGCATCAACCCTTGAGGCAAGAATGTCCAGCTTAATGAGGCATATGCCTCCTGATTCTCCTCAAGCAAAGTGTGGAGAACAAGGGGCAAACAAAGCTCCAGTGCCTTCAGTAACCAAAATTCGTTTACTCTGAGCTTTTTCTAGAGGTCAGACCAGTCAGAAGGAGATGATGCAATATAGTAATGGTTGGGGTCAGGAATAGAGGTGTGGCAGCTCCTGCCACTCCTATAAAAAGGTCTAAGATCAGCTAAGCTATAGAGAATAATGCTGCTGTTGGCATTGTTTCTATTGAATAGTCTGTGTCCAATTTTGTGCGAGCAGATTTTTATTTTCTTCAAGATAAACTCTGTTGCTGAATTTTAATTTTTTTTGCAGAGCTTCTGTGTATCCTCCTTTTCCTCTATAAGGACCATCCGCTGCTCCTAAAATGGCAGCAAGGGGAGGTTGCCCCGCCCTTGGTGAGCGGGGAGAAAATGTGGCACCAAGGAGAGCGGGGAAAAAAACCCGTATGTTCGCCCGCCGACCGGATTGGTTGTCCGGGCGCCATGTGATGTGGTGACAGGTTGCTGATTGGACGTGAGGGGAGGCAGCCCCTCCCCATTGTTGTAAGGGGCGGGAGCTTGCCTCCCGAATACTTGAAGGAGCTGGAAGCGGCCATTCGCTTCCCAGCATAGGATCAGCTAGCACCCACCCTCCCATTCCCGCCATCACTGCGGGTAACACTGCTTGCCATTAGGGGACCAAGAAGGAATTTTGGAAAGCACCGTAATTACCATAGGGCTTTCGGGTTTTTGCCTTCTTCGCAGTGTTGGAATAGGCTAAAATTAGTTAAATAAATAGGATTTGGAACCTAATGTGGCATATCTGAATTGGTTATTCAATTGGAAACTAATGTTAATAAGGGATGTTAATTCGGCGAAGGGATTACCAACAATTCGGATAATCGGCATTGGCATAAGCAAGAAACAGATTGGCTTGGCAGATTTACTTACAATTTACATGTCGCACTTTTGTGTGGGTCCAGTATGGTTAATAGGTTTTTAGGATAGGTAGTTAGGATAGAGAAATGAATAAGAGATGGGGTGACGAAACCTGGAGATAAGCAGGGCACGGCTAACGACAGGTTCGTTGCCCTGGGAGGAGGGTAAGGGCAAGCATGGCCCACAAAACTGAAGACATCTTCTACCTTACTCGGGCCCGTCAGGGTCTTTCCCCTTCGGCCTTGTCCAGGGCACTTTTTAAAGGGGAATGTTTGATAAAGTTGACCTGGTGCTGGCATTGGAGGGCATATCCAAGCCAGACCTCTGTTATGATATGTTTTAAATAGGTTCTCAATGTAAAATACTGGACCCGTGATTGCTTAGCAGCAATCCCCACCAACTTTCTTCTTCGTTGTTTGATTAAAGAGTGCGGTCAGTTTAACCCATATATATGGTGTCCGAGTTTTTATTTCCACTTGGGGGGTGCGTCAGCAAAGGGCTTATGGGGAAAAAAGAGTTGTAATTTTAAGCATTAAAAAACACCGCCAGTTAACTATTTAAATTTCAAAGACATTGCAAGTAATATATGGAGCTTTATTTATTTATCTGTTTATTGCCAAAAGCCAAATCAATATGGAGCATAACAGGGTATCTCCTTATTCTCAAAAGTTAACTGCATTTTTAAAACAAACCAATATATGGGGGGAGGGAGGGGAGAGAGAGAGAATAAACAGGATGATAACCTGCCTTTTAGCTCCTAGGTGGGTGTTTGCCTGCCCATGTATTAGGTGTTCACAAGATGTTCATCCGTACCCCAGTTGCAAGGTGTAAGATTGCAGAGGACAATTGAACCAGCAGCCACACCATAACCCTAGGAGATGCTAGGAGGAATTAAGCTGCATGGGGTGCTCCTAGCAAATGGGGGCTGGTGGGAACAGGACAAGGGAGGAATAACTGGTAGCTTGCTGGCAGCAAGGGGGCAGCCCAGATGGGGAGAGCTTGGACGGTATACCAGCAGTTCAGGTGGGGTCTGAGGGCAGCCTGATGATGAGGCTGGCAAATTCTATCTGCATGTTTGGAGGACTTGACCGAGGGCATGGGCCTAGAATTAGGATAATCACAAAGGAGGTGATCCCGGAGGGGAAGCAGGGGATAGTATCCAGCTTAGTCCCTAGTGGAGGAGGGGCTACAAGGTGAGTCAAGATCGTTTGGGGGCTCAGGATGGAGGCATGAGGTGGGCCCAGGGAAGGATAGAGTCAAGACCATCAGGAGAGCCTGTTGCCTGAGTGGGGTAAGCCCATGACAAGGGGAAAAGTATCCAGGGTAGTGGGATCCCCAGTGAGAGCAGGTGGAAGATTACAGCAGGGAGGATGGGGGGATGGTATCCAGGTAGGATGGGATGGTAGCCCAGTGGAGGAAGGGCTACAGGGTGAGTAAGGATTATCTTGGGGGTCAGGATGGAGGCCTGAGGTGGACCTGTGGAAAGGCAGAGTCAGGAGCATCAGGAGAGCTAGTTCCCTGGGTGGGGTAGCCCACAGCAAGGTACCCAGGGTAGTGGGATCCCCAGTGACAGTAGGTGAAGGATTGTGGCAAGGAGGATGCCCAACCTCCAGGTCAAGGAGAAATGGTGGGGGACAGATGTGGGAGGAAGCACAAAGGAGCTGCCTGAGAGGCTAGGGATCCTCAGGACACCAGGGTGGTAGCTAGCACAACAGCCAGTCCAGGGGCTAGGGCTCCAAGTATGAGAGGCACCTGGTGGGCAAAGGACAGTGTGTAAGGAAGCGAGGACTGGAGGATCCTGAGGAAGATGTCCCAACCACCCAGAACTCTGGACTGCTTAACCCCCATGCAGTGGAAGAACATCTCTCCAGAAGGGGGACTACAGGCTAAGGCCGCTTTTATACAAGGCGCTGAAAAGTGCCTCCTGAGTCCCGCACTGCCTACAACGGGGAGCACGTCACTTCCGGCAGCGGCAGGGAGCATGTCAACACTCCCCGTGTATTTTTTCTTTCAACGCGGAACTCAGGAGGCGCCTTTCAGCACCTTGTTTAAAAGCGGCCTAAGACTAGCTCAGGTGGAGGCCAGAGCATCATAGGTCGAGGCCTTTGGCAGGACTGTCCTCACGGGGAGCTAATTCCTCGATCAAAAACATCGAGTAACATCCCCAACACCAGTGATGGTGGTGTCCCACAGAGTGGAGAAGCAAGTTAGTGCCAAGGAAGATAAAGCATCTTCCCCCAGAGTGAAAGATAACAGACTGAGGACCAGAAATTGTGATTGGCACAGGTTCTGAGGGGACTTACCAGTCAGGCTGGACCGTAAGCCTGTTACAGTGCCCCAAGATTTTTTTGACTTATCACAGGGTTACCACAGAGTTTCTTTTGGCAGCTTTTAATTGTGTAAGAATGTTCTGGATTTCACGTGAACTGTCTGAATGAGGGCTTTCAAGCATCACAAGTCCAAGGAATGGAATGTGGAATGAAAGCTTTGCTGATTTTGCTCAGTACAGCATTTCAAAAGTAAACATAGCAGGAGGCATTGTTTGCTGTGTGAAAACAAAGCTTTGAAATAAAATTGGCATTTTGAAGCCTGTGGCCTGTGTTGACCATCTTACTAAAATACTGCTTCATCAAGTGCCACATGATAGTGAGTAAACACTAATGTTCTGTTGAAATATTAAGCAGCACAATATTCTTTGCGGTTACTGGTTAGCAAGACAACAAGCAAAATGAAATTTTGACTAGTTTATTGTCTCTGTTGCTGAGCTCCTATGTTACTGGTATTAAAACAAAAAAAATTAAGCAGAATTTTGCTGTGTTTTTTGTACCTTCTAATAAATAATGAATAAATAACTGTGACATATATTTTTTGTGTGCAATGAAATAACACCCTGCTGCTTAAAAATAATTTGTATATTTCCATTCAGATAATTTTTGTAGCTAGTGGACTTTCCCCACCTCCTGATTCCTATCCTTGTAGTTTGGTCCCAAATTTCAGAACCCCTAGGTGTTGACCTATGAAGCCCTAAACGGCCTGGGCCGTACACATTTAAAGGGCCTTACACATCTGCCTTCCTTCTTATGTCCCTCCAAGCTTCTAAGATCAGCTGAGAGTGCCCTCTTGCAAGTTCCAACATTGGGCCAGGCACATAGAGACTCTCTGGCTGCTCCAACTCTGGAACCCCCTTCTCTTGAAGGTTCACCGAAGCCCTATTCTGAGCATCTTTTGGTGGACGTGTAAGATCTTTTTGGCCATGCTTTTATCAGGGAGGGGTGGATCCTGGGGTGGGGGTATGCTGTGGGGGTGTTGTCAGTTTTATCTTTTATTTTATGTTGTTATGATGATGATAGCTGCCCTGAGCCTTCAGGGAAAGGGCAAGATAGAAATTGAAATAAATAAAATAAATGCTAGCTTTTTAAACTGTAGCTACATATTGAGGGAAGGACAGATATAGGGTGATTTCAGACGTGACGGGCGCCCGGTTCACCATGGTAGATTCCTGGTGGGGGTGAACCGAACAAC
>QEPC01007800.1:1693886-1721774 GCA_003113815.1 Sphenodon punctatus
CCCAGACTGTAGCCTTTGCCAAACAGCAGAGATGACCTATATATCCTCTTGCCAATTGGCTTGGCATTTAAGAGACACCCTGGCTGGGACAGAGATGTGATTTCCTCTCGTACTACATGCTTCCAGTTTTCACGACCAATCCTGGGTGGCTCTGAGGCAGGCATAGAAGGGACATAACTGGGACTTCATGAAGCAGGGCAGGGGACATCCCAGAAATCAGGAGACATGGTTCACATATCCAGGCTGACCAATTGTCATCACAATCACAGCCTGCAGCACTGTGACAGAGGACATAAGAGAATCCCTTATTGACTCTTTCCTAAGCAGATGCTTCCAACTTCCCAGTAACAAATGAGGGGGAGGGGTTTGGGTGGTCACAGGAGAGAATGATATGAGTGACGTTTCTGCTGGCCTGTTGGCATCACAAGCACATCTTATACCACAGTGACGAACATGAGAGAATCCCTGCCATAGGCTCATACTCTCCAGATAATGTGCAGGCTTATAACTTTGTGTCCCTTTATCAGAAACTTTCTTATATTTGGCAGAGATGATCCTGAAGATCCGAGATACAATCTTGCTGAATTTCATATTAACAGACTGGAATAGAAAGATGTTTCAGCAAGAAATGCATTTACAAGTAAATCACTTATAATATCAGGACCCTTTATGAAATACTTATGAAATTTGGCAGAGATAGCACCTTTGGGTAGGGGTATACTTTTGCCAAGTTTAATCTAAATCAGATGGGAGACAAAATTGTTACATCCAGAAATGTGCACACAGAATTTTGTAAAATTACAAATTTCAATGGCTTATAAAATCAGATCCCTTTATCTAATCTTTGACATTTGGCACACATAATGCCCTCCATTGGGGGTACAACCCTGCGAATTATCATCCAAATAAGATAACTAAAAATGTTTGTCAAAAAATGTGTTTCCATTGAAACCAATGGAAATTGAAAACAAAAGTAAAAACGCAAGCGAAACAAAGAATGACGAAATATAAAAAAAACAAATGACATTTTAATAATGAAAATGAAAGAGAGTTACTGTGCACATCCCTAAGAAAGCTTGTACGACTGCTGCTCATGCAGTACTAGCTTTGTGTGGCTACCCAGAAAAGAGCCAGGGTGGCAGTGAACTCATGTACACAGCCTCCCAAATGCCACATGTGGCGTGTTGGAATTCTTCTGAGACACCTACCTTTTGATCACAAATGAGTTAACAAAAAGGTGAACAGAGAATTAACGTTGCAGAGTCCACTTTAGTGCTGCTTTTAAAGCTCCAGAAAACATCTGTTTCCTTCCAGCATCCCCTGCAGAATATAAACATGTGAATTTTGCACAGTTCTGATGAATAATAGGAATGATTATTTTTGTTCATATTCACCATTAATTTGGCCAAATATTATTAACACATGTATTTTAGAATGTAAATGATGTACTCCTTTCAACTAAGTGTGGTTCTTCCCTTAGTCTTTCTATTTGTTTTCATTTACCTGTCTCTTATTTGGCACAAAGCAGGAAGAGGTAATGCTTTGTTGCTTATTCATTCTGCAGTTAGCTTAACAACCCATTTGCTTTGTTTTTGTTGACAGAATTGCTTTACATTTCAAAATGTCAGCTCATTTGACTAGGCCACTATCATTGCAAATAATCAGGACTAGATTAATAGGACGACAGACGGAATGCAATAATGAACAGTGCAACAAAATGCAGTATTGCCGTATTGTCCAAACCGAAGCCTCGTATCTCAGTCTATCAAAGATGTCCTGAACTATAGCATGTTTATTAGTAGCAGCAGAAGGATAAGAGTTTGTGACTCTATTAATGATACCTTATATATGGTTTTAGTCAAGATACGTTAACGAGGAACATTGTCTATATATGTAGGTTGGATACACAAAAAATCTTTCATATTTCCCCCCGTCTGCTAAAAAGTTAAGACTTAAATTAATTGAACATTATTAATTAATAAAATACAATTGTTGTGAATAAAAAATTTATAATTTCATGCATTTAATACAATTTACTGTATTTTTAGGACATATGTTTGCTGTAGATGGAGACAAAGTAATTCAGATGATATCTTTTGTTCATAGAATCATAGAAATGGAAGGGACTTCAGGGGTCATCTAGTCTGATCTCCTGCTCAGTGCAGGAAATGGACAGCTAGCTACACCATCCACCAAAAGATGGCTGTCCAGCCTATGTTCAAAAACTGCCAGTAAAGAAGAGCCAACTACTGCCCTAGACAATTTTTATTCTTTGTTTTGTTTTATAATGTTTTTATGTATTTTATATTGTACTTTATTGATTGATTCATTAGCCGCCCCATGCTGCCTGTGTCAGGAGGGGCGGGGTATAATTTTTTAAAATAAATAAATAAATTTTGTTCTACTGTCAAACAGCTCTTACTGTTAGGAAGTTCTTCCTAAAGTTTAACCAAAATAAGCCTTTTGTAATTTGAACCTATTATTTCTAGTCTTGCTTTCAGGGGCAAGAGAGAACACATCTTTGCCATCCTTTCTGTGACAGCTCTTCAGGTACTGGAAGATGGCTATCATGTCTCCCCTTAGTCTTCTCTTCTCTAGGCTAAACATACCCAGCTCCTTTAACCTTTCCACATAGGACTTGGTTTCCAGACTCCTGACCATCTTTGTTGCCATCCTCTGAACCTGTTCCAATGTCCTAAAGTGCAGTGCCCAGAACTGGACACAGTACTCTAGATGAGATTTGACCAGCGCAGAATAGAGTGGAACTATTACTTCTCGTGACTTGGAAACTATGCTTCTGTTAATGCAGCCTGAAATTGCATGAGTCTTTTTTTGCAGCTGCATCACACTGCTGACTCATGTTCAGTTTGTGATCAACTACAAACCCCAGATTCCTTTTCACATGAATTGCTGCCAAGCCATCCCCCATCCTGTATTTGTACATTTGATTTTTCATACCTAAATGTAGAATGTTACATTTATCTTTGTTGAACTTCATTTTATTTGTTTCAGCCCAATTATCCAGTTTATCAAGATCATTTTGAACTTTATTTCTATCTGCTAAGGTTTTAGCTGTTCCTCCCAGTTTTGTGTCATCTGCCAATTTAATAAGCATTCCCTCTACCTCCTCATCCAAGTCATTAATAAAGATGTTGAACAGTACCAGACCCGGGTCAGAGTGCTACGGCAACCCACTCAACATCCCCCTCCATATTGATGAGGAGCCATTGATGAACACTGTTTGAGTATGGGTCTTTAACCAGCTGTAAATCCACCTAATGGCATCTAGCCCACATTTTACCAGCTTGTTAACAAGGATATCAGCATGGGGGACTTTGTCAAATGCCTTGCTGAAATCATGATATTAAATCCATGCATTTCCATGATCCACTAAACTAGTAACTTGATCAAAAAAGGAAATAAGATTAGTCTGGCATGATTTATTCCTGACAAGTCCATGGTGGCTTCTTTGGAATCACTGCATTGTTTTCTGGATGCTTACAGATTGACTGCTTTATAATCTGTTCTAGTATATTTCCAGGTATTGATGTCAGGCTGACAGGTCTCTAGTTTCCTGGATCCTCCTTTCCACCCCCCCTTTTGAAGACAGGGACAACATTTGCCAGTCTTCTGGCACCTCACCCATTCTCCAAGAGTTCTCAAAGATGCGACAGAGGTTCTGAGAGTACATTAGCGAGTTCCTTTAGTACCTTAGGATGTAATTTATCCGGGCCTAAAGACTTGAACTCATTTACAGTAGATAGGTATTCTCTGACCAACTCTGTCCTTTCCTTTCCTCTCATCGTTCATGCTCCTTTTGTTAGGTTGGACACAGTTTCGCTTTTGGGTGAAGATGGAGGCAAAATAGGAGTTGAGTAGTTCGACCTTCTTTGTCACCTGTTAACATTTCACCATTGGACTAACTAAGTTGCAAACTTTCGAGCCACACAGGGCCCTTCTTTAGACATGTAACAAGTTTCCACTATTAGACTGAGCAAATGCAGGACATGTAGATGCTGTATTGGTATCTGCTGTGAATAAGTTAGAGGCTGCTTTACAACCAAATCCTGACACATACAAAGGCCCAGTGCCACAAACATTTGTGTGTTAAATCCAATGTGACTAGTCATATATGTGAAGTTAAACAAATATTATTTTTAATAATAATAATAATAATAAAAAATATAACACCAGAACGAGTGTCATGATTAGGGACACATCTCTAGATGTGTCAAAATGGATAGCAGGAAGAAGAGAGCAAGAGAGATGCATTCATTAAATGCATGCATATGCTTAGTTTAGTTACTAGGGGAAGAAAGGTTATTCTGGAAGATAACACAGTATAAGGCAAGTACATAATTTTTTCAAAGCATTAAGGTCTATGCAGCTAGGTACTGTTGTGAAGGGTGCATTACAAAGTTCTTTGATAGAAGAACTGAATCTTGTATTTCTGAACTGCAATTTGCAGTTTTTGAGAAGGTTGTCGTCATGGACTACTACGTTAGACATGCTGTACCCCCTGCCACTGTCATATAGAGTGGCAAGAGATGATAACTGCATGTTGTTTAATATGATCTTCTGGGAATGCAGGGGGTAAATCCATTTAAAATGATCTAGCTTTTCCATAAAGAATTCTTACTAACTGTTGTAGCTAATAAAAAGAGAACAAAATACCCCTTTCTGTAAAAAGAATGAAAAGGGTGGGGGGGAATGATGTTGTTTGAGTTGGTCTATCGTGTTTTAATGAGACTGTAATCTGGTTGAGGAAGGAGAGTTTAGAGTAGAACAATGATATTCCATTTGATTTGTAAAATGCTAAAGAATACTGGCTTTCTCACTGCTTGGTCGGAGGTTTATTTGAAGTTCATGCTGCACAGATGGGTAATGGTTTGAAAGCGCAGATGGAATTTGGAGAACAGCAAGTTCTCTGACAGAATGACTATGTGGTAGGAAGGAGGGGATAAAAGAAGAATTGAGAAACAGAGGGCTTGAGAGACAAATGTTGATATCCAGTTGGCTATTAGACAAAATATCCTTTCCTTGTGTATAAACTGGGAAGATAAACATTGGAAAAGTTGATACAGAATTGCAGATCCACTGCCACTGTTAGGTAACAAAAACTACTCAAACATAATTCAAATGCAAAATCATTATTACTTTTTGAAGCAAAAAGAGTCTAAGTAGGAGATTGACATAACTATTTTCCCCCAAGGCAGGCAGTTGTATTTTAACGTAGGTGCTGGGTTTGGGTTCTTTTACACCAATAGAAGTCAACATTGCTAGAACTATTGTTGTGCTCCAATTCACACTCCAAAAAGAACTGCTCTACAGATATTTAAAATGACTCTCCATGTCACTTATCCAACCATCCACATCTCCCACTCGCAACTGTGTATTATTTACATATCAGTTTTGGTGTTTAAAGTGCTTTACAATCCTTATCTAGTTCACCCTCACAACCACCCTATGATGTAGGTCATTATTATTCCCATTTTACAAATGAGGAACTGAAGCTGAGAGCTAATGGGTACCTTTGCACTGACGGCACCCATGCTTCACACCTGGGCGGCCTGTCAATGTAAAGGTGGGCTTCCAGCTGTGCAGGTGGAGCGTAGGTGGAGCAGGTGCTGCCAGTTCTGCTTCAGCCTTGCTAATGCTGCTCTGGAACATCCCAGAGCACTGCCAGCAGAGTGGACCACCCAAACCTGGGGCACCAGCTGGAGGCAGGGCGATAGTCCGTTTGCTTGGTGGACAACTCTGCTTCTGGCCCAGGGTTGCCCTGGGCAACACCATAGAGATGCGAGTGGTGGCCAATCTGCGCACAGCTCTATAGTGTGTGTGTGTGTGTGTGTGTGTGTGCGTGCCACAAGGGTGGATTGTGGGCCATAGAAGCCCTGGGTCCCTTTAAAACAAGGATGGAGAACCTTTTCCTTCCCGGGGGCCATTTTGAACATTAATACAACTCGCCTTCGTGGGGCTGGTGTGTGTGTTATGTTGGGAAAGGAGATGTTTTTATGCAGCAACTGGTTAGAGGATGATAATGGGGTGGGATATTTTGGGGGTTGGGACTGGGTTGTGGGGGGAGGACACAATATATGCAGCCAGGTGTGAGGTGAGGTGGCGGCACATAGAGCGAAGGATGTTGCCTGGTGAGGGGGCAACGGGTGATTGGGTGGGAGGGGAGTTTATGGGGGGAGGGGGAAGGGGGGCTTTCAGTGAAATGGGAGGAGGGAGGAGGCAGGAATCCCCCTTGGGCCCTGTGGGACAGCTGTGTGTGTGTGGGATCAGCAGGCCGGGCCGGGGGAGTACCCGCAGCCATAGGGGTCGTTATAGGCCGGGGAGTACGGGGGAGGCCAGTGAGGACTTTAAGAACTGGCAGGTGCTTAGCACCAGTTCCACTGGCGGGTCCCCAATTGGGGAATGTGGGGGTCGGTGGTCAGAGTAACCCTGGTCTGAGTTTGGTGCTGGTAAATGCGAGGTCATTTGCTATTAAGTCAACAATGGTTTGGGATTTAATACTGGTTCCGGCGACTGACCTTGCTTGTATTACGGAGACCTGGCTGGACACTGAGTCAGGATCTATCTTGACTGACCTTGGTCCAGCCGGGTACTCTGTCCAACATCAACCCCGGGCTGAGGGACAGGGGTCGGAGGGGGGGGAGGGTCGGGAGCAGTGTAGCCATTATTTTTAAGGATGAATGGTCTGTGAGGAGATTTCCTGTGCCATCTATCATGGAGTCAAGGCCCTTCACCTGGTCTTTGAGCTGGACAGAGACAGAGTGGGATTGCTGCTGGTGTAATGTGCACCTACCTGCCTTGCAGTTTCCCTGTCCACTCTGGTAGAACTGGTGTCGGGGGTGGTCTTGCGCTCCCCAAGGACCATTGTCCTTGGGAACTTCAATATTCATGCTGATGCCAGTCTCAGGGGTGCGGAGTGTGATTTTTATGGACACCATGACAGCCATGGGTCTGTCTCAGAGAGAGTCACCGACCCGACCCAGGTGGGCGAACATACCCTCAACATGATACTTTGCACAGACCTTGAGGCGGGGGATCTGGTAGTGGGGGACGTTTAATATAACCCCTGTCAAAGACGGATCATTATCTCCTCCAGTCCACAATCCTGGCGCATGTCAGCCCTTGGATAGGTGTGGAACCAGTTCGGTTGACCCGCTCCCAGAGGCTTGGTTCTGGATTGCCCTGGGGGATATATCCTCTGACCCTGACGAACAGTCACTTGATGACCTCCTGACTTACTGGAATACTCTGTTGACCGAGGCCATTGACCGTGTGGCACCAAGGCATCCACTCCTGCTGACAACGCAGGTCCCCATGGTATACGGAGGAGCTGCAGCGAATGAAGCAGGAAGGGTGGCGGTTAGAGCGGCGGTGGCGCCATTCATGCACTGAAGCTGACTGGTTGCGACATAGAAGTTGGTTACGTTCCTATGCCATGGCAATGTGGGCAGCAAAAAAGTTTTTTTTTTGCTGCCCTCATTGCATCTGCGAAGTCTGGCTGTTTCACCTGGCCTTTTGGGAGGGGGAAGAGGAGGGTGATGGTAGTGGGGTTGTTAGATGGGGTATTATTGCTGCTTTTATGTATTATTATTTTAAATCATTTTTAGATGTTTTATGTGTTGTACTCTGCCCTGAACTGCCTGTGGCAGGAGGGGGCGGCATAAAAGCTGAATAAATAATAATAATAATAATATAATAGAGTGGGTGAAAAGGGGTAAGGAAATATTACAGGATCCCTTCCATCCAAGTCCACTGTAGTGTGGTGCCTTCCCTCAGTGGCTGAAATCATTGGTGGTCCTATGAATAATCAGTAGGAATTAAACTTGTTCCCTAGTGGAAACTCTAGGGGAGGGTAGTGTTGGTACCACAATCTGCCATGAAACAAAGAGGTGAATATTGGAGATGGGCGCTGTGGATTCTGATTATTATTATTAATCTGGAAAATGTCACCTGATTATAGATCTGTATTACGCAGACCGGCTGCCCTTTTTCAAAATGGCAGTGACATTGCCACCAAGGCTGCATATGTGCAGAATGGCCCTGCAGCCATCTGGCACATGTGCAGTCATTTTTTAAAATTATTATTTTAAAATAATTTTTAGGTTTTTTTTAAACATTCATTTAAATATTGATCTGTAATCCGAATCTGTATTTAATTCGTAAAAAAAAATAATCCAGATTCATAACTAGTCAGAATCAGAATTTTCATCCATATATTCTCTTAGTGAATATCCTATTCAGCCCAATTAGCAAAGTGTCCTAAACTGGACCCCATTTCATCAACATGTTCTAATTCAGCTTCATAAACAATGGGGCGATCAATTTTCTGTTGTTTACTCCCAGCTCCCAACAGTAAGAGGATTCTCCAAACCTACCTCTGGCTAATAGCTGCTAATAGACCTATCCTCCAGAAACTTGTCCAACCCGGTTTTAAACTCACTCCAGCTATACTACTGGCCTTGACCAATCTGGAAAAAAATTCCACAACTTAGGCTGCATTCAGATGTGCGCTTAATTCACAAAGCGGCGGCAGCATCGTGCGATTTAAAGCAACGTGCACTTCTGGGTTGGTGTGAATGCACCTAGTGCGCACAATTCAGCGTAATGCAAACTGTCGGAGTGTGGTTTTAAAAGCTGCTCCGAGCAGCTTTTAAAACCGCACTCCGACAGTTCGCATTACGCTGTATTCACACCAACTGCATTCACACCAAGTGCGCGTTGCTTTAAATCACACGATGCCGCCGCCGCTGCTGTACGAATTAAGCGCACATCTGAATGCGCCCTTAATTGTGCATTGAGTGAAAAAAATACTTTTATTTGTTTTAAATCTGCTATTTGCTAACTTCATGGAGTGTCCCATGGTTCTATTACTATTTGAGAGGGTGAATAACCATTTCATATTTACTTGTTCCACACCACTCATGATTTATAAACTTCTGTAATATCCACCCTCAGATGTATCTTCTCCAAGCTGAAGAGCCCCAACATGTCTAACCTCTATTCATAAGGGAGCTGTTCCAGACCCTTTATCATTTTTGTTGCCCTTCTCTGTACGTTTTCTATTTCTACTATATCCTTTTTGAAATGGGACGACCAGAACTGCACGCAGTACTCATACTCAAGGTGTGGTTGACCATAGATTTATATGGAGACATTATGATCAGTTTCATTCTCGATCTCGTTACAAATAATTCCTAACATGGTTTGCTTTTTTNGAACTGCACGCAATACTCATACTCAAGGTGTGGTTGACCATAGATTTATATGGAGACATTATGATCAGTTTCATTCTCGATCTCGTTACAAATAATTCCTAACATGGTTTGCTTTTTTGGTCGCAGCCACACATTGAGCTGAGGATTTCAGTATATTGTCCACATGACTCCAACATCCTTTTCCTGAGTAACTCCTAACATAGAACCCATCAATGTGTACTTATAATTTGGATTGTTTTACCCTCTGTGCATCACTTTGCATTTGTCCACATTAAATTTCATCTGCCATTTAGATGCCCAGTCTTGTCCTGCAATTCCTCATAGTCTGCTCGGGTTTTGACTACTTTGAATAACTGTGTCATTTGCAAACATGATTACTTAACTCTTTACTCCCTTTTCCAGATCATTAATGAATACATTAAACAGCACCGGTCTCAGTACAGATTCCTGGGGCACTCCACTTGTAATGTGGTCTATGTGGGTTTACCCATAGTGATGGCTCAGAAATTGCAGCTGGTGCAGATTGTGGTGGCCTGTCTCCTGGTGGGACTGGGCATATTATGCCAGTGCTCCGTTCTCTGCACTGGCTGCCAGTAGTTTTCTGGGCCTGATTCAAGGTATAAAGCCCTAAAAGGCCTATGCCCTACCTATCTACGGGACCACCTCACCCCCGGATTCTGGATTGGCCCCTGTAGTCATCCGAGGGTGCCCTGCTTGAGGTCCTTAGAGTTTTCTGGAGGGCTACACAGAGGAGGGCATTCTTGATGGCCGCACCTTGGCTGTGGAACTCCCTTCTGGTGGAGGCCTGGTTGGCCCTGGATCTCCCCTCCTGTAGAAGAACTTGTAAGACCTGGTTGTTCCACCAGGTGTTTGCCGGGGGGAGATGGGTGATTGGGTGGGGGGAGTGGGTTAAGGTGGGGGTGGGCTGGGATATTTTTTATCCTCGTATGTGTTGTTTTTAGCTTTATTGTTGTCTTATTTTTATTGATTGTGAGCCACCCCGAGCTGCCTGTGGCAGGAGGGGCAGGGTAGTAAAACGTTTTAAATAAATAAGTGTACTTCCCTCCATTACTGATCATTTAATCCTACTCCTTGGGTATTTTCAGACGTTACGAGATCATGCTTAACCACAGTGAACCACGGTCAATCCCGTGGCGGGGCCAAAGCGCTCTGAACGTCTGTTCAGCGTCCACCAGATGTTCACCACAGTCAATACCCACATGGGGTCTAAATCAACCACGCTTCCAGAGCTTCCTGCCGGACCATCTCCAAAAGTGTGGTCAAAGAGATTCCCGACGGGAACCAACAAAAAGTAACGTCTGGATGGCAACCACCGGCCGGAATCAAAGGAAATGATTCCCAGCCGGGGACAAAGCATGCAGTGTCGCTGCCAGGCAACGAGCAACAACACAGGCAGTGGAGGGAGATGTAAAGGGCACACAGCNATGTGTTGTTTTTAGCTTTATTGTTGTCTTATTTTTATTGATTGTGAGCCACCCCGAGCTGCCTGTGGCAGGAGGGGCAGGGTAGTAAAACGTTTAATAAATAAGTGTACTTCCCTCCATTACTGATCATTTAATCCTACTCCTTGGGTATTTTCAGACGTTACGAGATCACGCTTAACCACAGTGAACCACGGTCAATCCCCAGCCGGGGACAAAGCATGCAGTGTCGCTGCCAGGCAACGAGCAACAACACAGGCAGTGGAGGGAGATGTAAAGGGCACACAGCAGCAGGAGGATGGGGCGGGATCGAGTGAGGCGGACGGGAGAGGCGAGTGGAGGGCGAGAGAGCAAGGGAGGAGGAGGAGGTGGAGGAGGTGGCGGCATTAGAGCCGTGGGCGGGGGGGAGGCGGTCGTGCTGCACCTGGAGGCGGTGGAGGGACAGCAGCAGTAGCCGGGACAGGCTGACCTGGCGCCTTCTTGGTGTTTTGATCACGGCCGGGTATTGGTGTCACATCTGTTGCGCTGCCCCAGCCTGTGATCTGCCGGCCCGATTCCCTGCCGTGGTCCCAGTCACATCATGTCTGTTCGGGGCTTTTTTTGACCACGGGGTGGTGGTGGTTCGGTTCACCCCCGCTGGGAATCCACTGTGGTGAATCGGGACTGCGTAACGTCTGAAATCATCCCTTGTTTCCTAGCCTTTAAGCAGTTACCAAATCCACAATAGGACACTGCCTCCTATCCCATTACTTCTTAATTTCCTTAAGAGTCTCTAATGAGGGATTTTAACCAAACGCTTTCTGAAAATCCAGGTATACTATGATCCTTATCCTATAATTCTATATCCTAAAATCCTTATCCTATAATCACCAACCAGCTCCACCTTATCCACATGTTTATTTACACCCTAAAAATTCCAATAGACTAGTGAGGCACAACTTCTCTTTACTAAATCCATTTTGACTACCCCCCATTAAGCCATATTTATCAATATGTCCAGTAATTCTGTTCTTAATAATCATGTTTCCACCATGTTACCCAGCAATGAGGTCAGGCTCACTGGACTGTAGTTTCCAGGATTGCCTCTGGAACCTTTTTCAAATATCTGCATTACGTTAACTACCCTCCCGTCTTTGGGTACAGTGACAGATTTTAGTGGCAGATTACAAATTACGAATAGTAGATCTACAGTTTCATATTTGAGTTCCTTCAGGACTCTGGGATGTATACCATCTGGTCCTGGTGATTTGTTACTATTTAGTTTGTCAATTTGCTCTAGAGTCTCTTCCAGAGTCATGTTGATTTTCGACAGCTCTTCTGATTCATCATCTACAAAGAACAATTCTGGTGTGGGTATCTCCCCAACATTCTCTGTAGTGAAGACCAAAGCAAAGAACTCATTCACCTTCTCTGCAATGGCCTTATCCTCCCTGAGTTGCCCCTTTTACGCCCTGGTCATCTAACAGCCCAACTGACTCTCTAGCAAGCTTTTTGCTTCTGATGTACTTCAAAAAGTTTTTATTATTAGTTTTGGCATCTTGAGCTCCATGCTGTCGATATTAATAATCTGTCTGATAACCATGTGCACCCAACTAAAGTGTGTGCACCTGCAGTTGCTTAATTCTCAGATCTGTACACGGTAGCCCTTAACTCCTCAGGCTAGTGCAGGATCCCAAATGTCATGTGACTCTATTGATACCTAAATTTAATCTTGCAACTCCAGGCATCAACAAGGATATGTCAACCACATTAAATATCAGTCATGTTCACAACCGTATCCTCAGAAGGCACAACCCCAATAGGGGTAATGATGACCCACACTTCGAGAACCTCTGCTTTGGTGTATGGGATGTTTTATTCCAGAGTCATCCCAAACTGGCTATAACAAAGTGGCCTTTCACTAAGCCTGCCTCACTTCAGCCCCATCTAATAGAGTTGATGTTAGATGCCTACGCTTGAGGGCACTGCTACCTTTTAATTCCTTATCCTATAATCACAAAAGTAGAGAATTATTCACAAAATAAAGAAAATCTATTAAGTTCCCAGTCCAGTCTGTGAAAAATACATTTTCTTCAAGCATTTGCATATTTTACATTATTGTTCTCTCAGTTCACTGATTTCTCTAATGTCACAGTCATAAATATGCGGTAGAAGTTGTTTACCTAAATTTTAAAGGAAGGAATAATTATTGTAGAAGTATTGTAACTCAGATGTATGTAATTCCAGGAACAACATGAGGCCCAACTTCTAGAGAATGAAGAGAAAGGGGCCTTGGAAACAAACTCATTCCCTCAAGCACTGATTGAAAAGGAGAGGCCCTAAAATTGTATAATCGTATGAGTTAAGACTATAATTTCTTGCTGTGCTCTGATTCATTTCCTGCTGTTAGAAGTTGCCTCATAAGTGAAGTCGTCGTGGTCTAGCATTTAAATTCATATCTTTCATTCTACTTTTTATTTTTTAAAGTATATTTTAATGAACTTTTACATTTTATTTAAAAAAATAAAAGCACTAGGGAAGCCTAGCGCTACTTTGAATTTCTTGTTGTTGAACATAATTGATTCTTTACTAGTGATCAGTGGCCAAAAATGTAGCTGACTGTTTTTAAGCAGTACATGAAATCTGAAGAATTTGTAATAGGCTGTGGAAACCATTAAAGGTCAAACCCGCTACAGTCACTTAACATACAGTCTTTGCGATCTTTCCGTTCCTTCACATCAATAGGAAGGATCTTAAAAATTGTCATTTGAGTGTGTTCCTTCCCTCACAATAGTTGAAATGATTCTGCATGTTCTCTGACATCACTTGGCTCAACCAATCACTATAGTGAGCTCACAGGCAAGCAGGCATTCTCTTAACTTGTACTAGAGAAAAGGCACAGCACAAGAAACCATCTTCATCTGGCTTTTCTAGGTGACTCACATTGCAAGCACAAGAACTTGTAGCAGGGCAGTGTGTCTCTCTTGATTATGTGTGTTTTTACATGGACATGGGGGTACTCAATCCCAGAGCAAGTCCAGGGGTGCACCCCTGGGTCTGCTCACTTGCTGCCGCAGCTGGGTCCATTAAACAGACCCGGCGGCTGTTGCACCCCATAGTCTGCCTGCGTGGAGCCCCTTCTCCCTCTCCTCAGATTTGGGGACAAATTGCCCACAGCTTTGTGGCACTGCCAGGACAACCTGGGTTGGAGCGACTATCTACTGAGCAGACGGAATGCATCCCCATCTCCAGCTGGTGTCCCCGGGTTGGGCTGCAAACTCTGCTGGCAGTGCAGCAGGATTTTCTGGAGCAACGCCGGCGGGGCAGCCCCAGAGCATGGACAACTTACCCTGCCTCTGCTCTGCCTGCACATCTGGTGGGCCACCTTTAAATGAATGGCCCACCTGGAGGTGAGGCGGAGCAGAGGCATGGGTGCTGTCCATCTGAAGACACCCTATGTGATTGGTGGTCAGGCTACTAAGGGAAAATTAAATTAAGTTGGGGGAAAATGTGCAGCAAATATGTGATAAACATATAGCAGGATGTCTGTTAGCACATTCAGATGTAATAGCAAGTCAGCTAGTCTGAAGGTAAATTGTGCTTGTGCAAGTGTCTTCCTGGAATTCTTTGATGGATCTCCTACTTCTAATATCCATGCCTTCATAACCATTTGGTCCTGTGTCAGACATGAATCTTAGCAAAACTTGTAGGTCTCTTGTAGTCTCACACTGCTTTTAAATGAGGTGCTGAAAAGCGCCTCCTGAGCCCCGTGTTGAGAGAAAAGCCACACGGGGAGTGTTTACATGCTCTCCGCGCTGCCAGAAGTGACGTGCTCCCTATTGCCAGCAGCGGCGGTTGCTGGAGATACGGTGCTTTGAAGAGGCGTGTTTTGAAAGTCTCACTTTTCAGGCTTTCAGAACGTGCCTCTTCAAAGCACCGCATCGCCAGCCGCCGCCTGCAACGGGGAGCATGTCACTTCCAGCAGCGCGGGGAGCATGTAAACACTCCCCGCGCGGCTTTTCTCTCAACACGGGGCTCAGGAGGCGATTTTCTGTGCCTCGTTTAAAAGCGGTGTCAGTTTTGCTAGGTGCTGCAAAGGCAAAATCATGTAGAAGAAAAGATGATTACTCATCAATAAATGCTGTTTTCCTATCTGATTTCATATGCAAATGAGTTCTCTCCCTTCTTTCACTCTTTGTACTTAAGAGCTTGATAACAGCTTGGCAGCCAGTGCCAGATTCATGGGAGCTGAGGCCCTGTGTTAAATGGTCTTAACAATTAGAAAAAGGAAAATACTGCTGTAATCAACAGGCCCAGGCCCATATTCTGCACCAAGGGTGGGGAACCTTTCCTTTCTTGTGGGCCACTTTGAAAGTTAGCACAAGCTCCAAGGGCTACGTGGAAGTTGTGGGTGCTTAAAGGGCTCACTCAGGGTGAGGAAGGAAGAGGAGGGTCCAGATCATGGATCTGTGCCGTGAATCCAACTACTATCCTTGTGTGCATGCCCTCATCTCTGCTTCCTTCCCCGGAGCTTTCAGTGCTTTAGGGTAGGAATTGGATCCAGGGGTCAGATCTAGAGAGCCAAATAAGAACTAGTCGAGGGCCTGAGGTCCCCCACCACTGTTCTACACGTAAGTTGTTTTTTTTCTGGTTTATTTATTTAAATGTATACTCCATCTTTCCCCCAAGGCCTCTGTATCCCCTCTTGGATCAACTCAGGCCCTCCATAATTGAGGCTCTGTGAGCTCATATTTCACACCAGCATTTTTTATGCTCATGTTGCCATTTCAAGTTTATTCATTGACCCCATGTATAGGAAGCCCCAGAGGTGCCTTCCCCCAACCCATGGGGACTTTGTGGTTGCGAGATTGCACTATTACCGATCTGGTCCTGCCTGGCAGTACAGAAAAACAGGGGATGACTTCAGGGAGGATGCCTCCTCAGTCATAAATTTGAGGATAGTAAGTTGGTGTGTTTTTCACCCATTATATTAGTCACATAGTTGTGGCCCCAACCCCTGTTTCTGTGTTTCCTTCCCTGAAGGTTTTATAGACAAAATTCCTCCATCCCCCGACTGTGCACACACATTTGAATTAGTAGTTCTTTTCAGCATTTCCCTTAACCCTAAGGCAGAAAAAGAAAATATTCAGTGGTTGATGTGCCCTTAAGGCCTTCTTATTTAGAGCTGCATAGTTTAGAAATAATAATCCTTATTAATTCTCTTTGAGGTTAAGAAGCAAGGGCTTTAGCTTATAATTTGTGTTAGCTAAATGTATAAGTCTGTGTATAACAGAATCATATAAGTTGGACAGCCTTGCCAGTTCTCTTAACATAAAAGATATTTCAACTAGATCAGTAAAAGCCTCTTGGGAGGAAAGGGGGAGAAGCTTCCATTTAGTGATCTCAAAAATTAAGCAGGATCTTGGTCGCCTTCTCAAGAGAATGTGGAGAGCTCACTTGTGTGCTAATTCACGTATTTGGTAGGATAAGATTACCAGTGCTATTGTTAAGATGCTTTCTCCTACAAATTAACTTTCCCTGCCCTTTCTCCTGTTCAACTTCGCTCTTTCCTCATTTTTGTTTTTGTTTTTGCATCCATGAAAGCATTTTTCTTCTATCAAATGCCTTTTAAATTTTTTGGGTCTGCTTAGCTTGGTACTCTTGTGTTTTCTTTACCTCTTCTTGGAGGAACACTGTTCCGATGGCAATAAAGGCACAGAAGATAAGTTCTTACCTGGAAATACTTTTCTGCCCGTTCAAACACCGATCTTTTACTCAAGGAAGTATATGGCCCTTTTCACACAGACACTCGAACGCTGATAAAATGGGTGTTACATTTTATTATACTGCTGCAGGGTGCCCATAGAGCACCCCTTCAGTCCTGCAACATGTACAATAAAATGTAACACCCATTTTATCAGTGTTCGAGTGTCTGTGTGAAAAGGGCCATAGAATAACGTATGTGCTTAGTGCTCTTACTTATGCACAGCTCACAAGCGGGATCGTTTAATCTGCCGCATCTCCCCCCTGCCTGCCTCTCTAGAATGGGTCTGATGTTCAGAAGAGCATCAGACCCGTCTCAGAGGCAATGTGCGAATGCGTGTCCTTCTGCGCGTGCGCACTCTAAAATGGGACCGGAAGTGCGGCTTAAAGCTGGCACTTCGGGGATCTACATCGTAGGGGGCAGGATCACCGGGCCGCTCTAATGCGGGGAAGATCCTTCAAAGCAGGGTAGACGTTTAAACGAGCACAAAGAAAGGCGGCTGATCAAAGGATCAGCCACCTTTCTTGTCTCGTTTAAAAATGCCCTCAGTCAGGAAGTTCTCAAAGTGCTGTAACAAAGGAAGAGTCATGGTGAGTCTGATAAGAGATCCAAAACGGGAGGTTTTCACTAATTGCTACTTGCTAACTGAGCACACCATTAAGGAATTAAGCCTCCCTTTCAGCGTATATTGCAACAGAGATAGGAATGATTAGGTAAGAAATGGATCTTCAATGGAAATTTCTTTTGTGGAGACAATGAATTTAAAATCATAACCCAAGTACAAAGAGTATATGAATGAAATCAGATTAAAACAGAATGCTACTTAAAAATCACTACATAGTTGTTTTCATAGGAAGCAAAGGAGTGGGGGGGAACCCCGAAACTTTACTTCGTGAAGGTCAGGTTCAATAAAATCTCTGCTTACCTTCAGCACTGTGAAACTCTTGAAAAATTGATTTTTCTTTCTATCTGTTTCAAAAGCATCAAGCTAAAGTTTATGCTGTCTTCTGTGGCATGGAAATAGCTGGAGCTTTACTGGACCCTGACTGAGGACCAGTATATCTCAAAGTTTTTACAAAAGGACATTATTTCAGGCTAAAGGGGACAACGGGTAGCTGAGTTTAGCTGTTTTAATTTTACCAAATAAATGGCTTTCCTGCTAATTCTCTAGTTAGTGTTTTGAAACTGGAATAATGTTGTCTAGTGATAGTTGCTGAGTTACAATATGTATATAAAATGAGTCTTTCTGAAACATCACAGTGCAGCAATACCTATTCATAATTTGTATAATTTGATTTCAGTTATCTCTAGGCTTTTGATTCAACATAATAGTTTTCACTAAAGGAACCCACAATCCAAAATTTCTGTAATCATTGTGTGGAATTGTTGAGGTGTATCCTGCTTTTTTGCCACGAACTACAGGAAAATATACACTTTAGTAACAGCAACATTATCTTGGGCAAGGAGGAGGAGGTGGTTTGTTGGCAGATTACTAAGGAAGACCTCCCAACAGCCTTGTTCTGTCCAATTTATTTGGAAAAACTCTAACCTGGGTTTGGTTTCATGCTATTAAGTGACCGCCAAATGTGTATTGTAAACAATTTATGAAACTAAAACATTTCAAACATTATATGTGAGGTTCATCTAGGTTTAGGTTAATACCTGGCTTAGGCGAGAGAAAAAGTGGGATTGTCCATGTAATGTTACTCATCATGAGGACTTGGGGGACTTAACAAAGTTCTGACTTTGCACTGGCAAATTAGGCCGTTTTTAAAGGGACCCGGCTGGGAGGCAGGTGTGCGCGCGCTCTTCTGGTTAGTGGGGAGAAGGAGATGGGTGTTCACATGGCAGGGGCTGGGTGTGCGCCCGCACCCACATGCCACCCATTCATGCCCCTGCACAGAGTAACCATGAAAAACCCAGGTTGCTCCATTCAGGGAGATGGGTGGAGGTGCGTAGGTTGCAGGAGTGCACGCCTACTCACTGCCACTTTTAGATGGGCATTTGCACACATGTCCACTGGGTGGACACGGGTGGGCACATCCCATCTGAAAATGGCCTAAGATGTAAAATATTATTAAGGAATGCCAAGAGAGATATTTGAAGAGAGACTTGCGGAAGAGTCAAAAACTTATAATAAAAACCTTTAAAAGTACATCAGAAGCAAGAAGCCTGCTAGAGAGTCAGTTGGGCCATTAGATGGCCAGAGGATAAAAGGGGTGCTCGGAATAACTGGAACAGTTTCCCTATGAGGATAAGGCCATTGCAGAGAAGCTGAATGAATTAATTTCTTCAGATTTCACTGCAGAGGTTGTCGGGGAGATAAGTTTCGGTATGGGTCTTTGTAGGTGATGAATTGGA
Organism: Sphenodon punctatus; assembly: GCA_003113815.1. Lineage (NCBI taxonomy): Eukaryota > Metazoa > Chordata > Lepidosauria > Sphenodontia > Sphenodontidae > Sphenodon > Sphenodon punctatus. The sequence goes on from QEPC01007800.1 coordinate 1,712,666, forward strand.
AGAGTTGTCACAAAACAATGCAACTCTGGAACAGGTACTAGAGTAAATTGACAACTAAATAGTAACAAATCACCAGTATTCACCCGAGTTCTGAAGGAGCTCAAATATGAATTTGCAGACCTAATACTGGTAGTTTGTAACCTATGGCTAAAATCTGCCAATCTACTTGAGAACTGGAGGGTAGTGAATGTGATGCAAATATTTAAAAAGGGTTCCAGAGGCAATCCTGGAAACTACACATCAGTGAGCCTGACGTCTGTGCCAGGCAAAATGGTTGAAATGATTATTAAGAACAGAATTACTGGGCTTATTGATAAACATGGCTTAATGGGGAAGAGCCAATATGGATTTAGCAAAGGAAAGCCATGCCTCACTAATCTGTTGGAATTTTTGAGGGTGCAAATAGCATGTGGATTGAGGTGAGCCAGATAATACAGTGCATCTAAATTTTCATAGAGTGTTTGATAAGGTCCCTCATAAGAGACTTGAGGAAATTAAAAAGTCAGGGCATAGGAGGCAGTGTTCTATTGTGGATTGGTAACTAGTTAAAGGGTAGGAGAAACAGAGTAGGACTAAATGGTCAGTTTTCACAATGGATGGAGGTAAATAGTGGCGTGCCCCAGGGATCTGTACTGGGATTGCTGTTGTTTAATGTATTTATTAATGCTCTGAAAAGTAAAGAGTGAGGTGATCAAATTTGCAGATGACACGAAGTTATTCAAAGTAGTTAAAACATGAGTGGACTCTGAAGAATTGCAGGAGGATTGGATGACTGGGCATCTAAATGGCAGATGATATTTGATGTGGACAAGTGCAAAGTGATGCATATAGGGCAAAATAATCCAAACTATATGTACGTGCTGGGTTCTAAGTTAGTAGTTACCACTCAGGAAAAGGACCTTGGAGTCATTGCGGAGAATACATTGAAATCCTCAGCTCAGTGTGCAGCAGCTGTCAAAAAAGCAAACAATGTTAGGAATTATTTGTAAAGGAATAGAGAATAAAACTGAAAATATCATAGTGCCTCTATATAAACCTATGGTATGATCATACCTTGAGTACTGTGTGCAGTTCTGGTCATCTCATCTCAAAAAAGATACAGTAGAAATAGAAAAGGTACATAGAAGGGAAACGGAAATGATAAAGGGTATGGAACCGCTCCCCTATTAATAGAGACTAGATAGGTTGGGGCTCTTCCACTTGGAGAAGTGATGACTGAGAGGAGATATGATAGACGTTTATAAAATAATTTCCTATAAATAAGTTTATAAAATGAGTGGTTTAGAATGAGCAAATACGGAACAGTTATTAACCTTTTCAAATACTACTAAAACTAGGGAACACCCCATGAAACTAACAAGTAGCAGATTTAAAACAAATAAAAGAAAGTATATTTTTCACTCAGCACATGATTAAGTTGTTGAATTTGTTGCCAGAAGATGTAGTCAAGGCCAGTGGTATAGCTTAGTTTAAAAAGGGATTGGACAAGTTTATCGAGGATAGGTCCATTAGCAGCTATAATCCAAGTAGGTTTTAGGGAACGTAATCTCTTTCTGTCGGTGGCTGGGAGTGAATAACAGGGAACGGATCACCCAACTGTGACCTGTTGGATATGTCTTCCAAGCAACCGAGATTGGCCACTGTTGGAGACAGGTACTGGGCTTGATGGATCGTTGGTCTGAACCAGTGTGGGACTACTTATGTCCTTGTGACAATCTGTGACAAGAAATTGGTCATAAGTGATGATGTCACTGTGAAAGAGAAATTGGCCATAAGTGATGTCACATTGATATGGTAGCTTCTCCAGTGGAATAATTTAGTAAATGATCATGAGTTTCCCCAGGTACATTCCATTACTTAAGTTTCCCCCCTTTCCTCCCTGTCCATATCACCTTCCACTTCCTCCATCTTCTCTCTCTCTTGCCACCGTGTGCTGGTGTTTTCCCTGTGCCTTTCTACTTCACTTCTTATGCTCTCCCACCCCACCTGTTTTTGAAATATCTCAGGAACCGAAAAACCGTGACTGACCTTTTTCATCAGTGAAAGAACATGTGAGATCACCATGGGAAAAGGACAATAAAAATGGAAAAAATCAAATTGTTGAGGGGAAATTTGAAAAGGGAAGTTTAAAATCAGTTCTTTTAAACAAATGTTCAGTATTTGGCAAACAAAGATATTCCCTACATATAATAGGGTTACACATTGCAGATATTTCAAAATACATGTTTGGGAGGTACATGATTTGTGTCATGCTTTTTTAGCGAATGGGATCAGTACTAACTAGTGTGACAAACTGCGACAAAGGGGAGGGAGTCAAAACTAAGCTAAAAAACCCTCCATGAAATAGTTTGGGGTTGGCTGTAGTACTGTACTGAGTGGGGAGTTACATCAAAAGACCAAAACTAAAATATAATTATTTTGATTTACAGTTTTTGAAACATTCAAATGATCCTTTTAAAAAAGGAAATTTGGTTTTACAGCCTTCTAATATTGTCATTATAAAATTATGACTGGACAAGATGAAAAGGCAGTAGGGAATTGTGACCGATTAACATAGAACTCTTTTACTGTTTTCTTCCCTCAGACTATTTAGGGTGTGAGATGTGACATGAAATTTTCTGGAGAATTGGTTTCCCCTCGAAGAAGGGAGTGGTGATGGGAGTTGAAAATTTGGTTTATAGCTTTTTGATTGATTTTTAGCCTTCATTATGTAGCAGATACTAGTGTTTCATTGTATAAATGAACAAAAAATCATAGCATATTAGATTGTCTCTCAGTCACTCCAGAGCCAACAAGAACCATTTATAGAGTCCATCTGAGGTCTGCATGTTAAAAAGGTTGAATTGAACACAGGCCTCACTTTTCCGAGATGTAGGGCAAAATCAGTTGTTCGACCGGTGTGGCATCCTGGGTTGGGAAGCTGCACCAGACATGGTGAGGGCTGGGTCGGGGTGCCAAACAGACATGCCTGTGGCCGGGGCATTGTGGAGGGTGGGGAGCATGCCACAAGTGCAGCCGGCTGATCCCACCCCTGTACTGGACCCAGTGCCTTGCCACCCACCATAACAGGCAGCCATGACAGCCAATGGCAGCCAGCCATGGTGGACCCAACCCGGACTGTGTCTGCCGGCCTGAACAGACATGATAGCCCACTGTGGCCTGCTTTGGTCTGGTTAGGCGGGTCTTAGCTTCTTAGCTGTGACTTTGGGGGTTTCCGAGGTCAGAGCCTGGGCTAGCCACGGACACGGCCCGGGGCAATCCCGGGCCAACAACTGGCAGCACCTGCACATATGTGCAGGCAAGGTCTGGGCCACAGTGTGACAAAGCGGGCTACACAGCAAGCTCCTGTCAGGTCTGTTTTTACCCATAGTTTAGCAACTTATTTCTTTCTGTGTGACTTTGCTTATTTTTGAGAGAGGAACATTATAAAATGTAACATTGCAAACTTCACCATCATTCAGACTCACCAGAGTCATATGTCCAATTTTACACAGAACTAAAGAATGCAACTTCAATTTATTGATTATAGCATTGGACATTCCAGATACCCCTGCTCTGTGCAAGCTATATATCATTCAGAAGCACTTGTCCTTGTAATTAAAGACTATTTTCACAGGTATGTAACTGGGAAATAGCTCTTGAAGAGGTCTCTGATCTGATTTACACCATCGTAAATCAGGAAAAGGAAATCAATGTAAATACAGCAGAATAGACAAGATCAAAAACAGGCACTTGATAATTTATGGCAGGGCTTTCCATCTGGCAGTCTCGAGGCCAGGCATAGGAACTCGAAGTGACCAAAGAGTTGGACAGACCTGATTTATGGCATGAGTGAGATTTCAGAACTTTTCTTTTTCAAAATAAAAGACCTATGAACCTAAGCTCTCTGATATCTAACAGTTAAGACATTTAAAAACAAAAGTGTGTTCTGGTTAGTTGGACATGATAAGCAAGCTCCAGTGCTGTCACCCCTGCTGGCAGACAGGCAAGAGAAACAAATTATTAACATTTCACACTGGAAGTAGGAGGACAGTTTCTTGAAGGAGTTCAGCTTCTATTTAGGCTCAAATGAAGTGGCCAGATTTTCAAAAGGCTCCTAGTAGCTTCTATTGTTTTTCTTCATTTTTTAGAATAATAATAACTTGCTTGGTCTTGAACACTTTAGAAAAACAGGCTACTCTATGAACAGAAGGGTTGTTTTTTTTTTTGTTCCTGCTAATGTTTTTCAATAAAGTTCATGTCTTGAAGAGGTAATGTTAAATAATTTGGGAACTATGAACTTTATTTAGATAAAGGCGTATGGTACTGGGAAATACCTACTATTTTAAATGTCAAAATCGCAAATTATAAAATTTAGAATCCTTTGCTGATATAGGTTACATGCTAATCAATTCATATACTATCCCACAGAAATGGACAAATAAGGGGTGTGCTTGTCGTTTTTGTTATATCAGTAACAAAAACAAAAAGTGTCATTTTCGTTATTGCAATAATGAAAATGACAAAAAATAAAACCAACAACAATAACTAAAGTCGTTATTGATTTCGTTATTGCCTGGCAGGTGTTTTTTGGAGGGAAATGTAGAGAGGGTAGGAGGGAGCAGATATCTCGGAGCTAGAAACAGTGTTGAACTCTTAAGCTGGGAGGGGAAAGACCTGATGGATGTATCTCTGGCCAATGAGCAGCGCAAGCAGATCCCAGCAGTTGTATGGCACCCTGTGATTCCTCAGTGCCTCTGCCTCCCTAAACCAATCAGGAGGGCTCTGGGGGAGGGCACTGCAGCCCTTAATATTGTAGGGCTGGACTGCTTCACTCTGTGTTAGCTCTATTATTATTATTTATTTATTTATTAGCAAACATTTATACAGCACCAGCAATGTACATGGCAGTTTACAAAGTAATGGAATACATGGTCCCTGCCCTAGGGCTTACAATCTGAGAGACCGAGGGTGGGGGGAGAGACAAGGGGTGTAACATTCACAAAGATGCGAGGTCCCAGGTGCACGTGCTTGGCTTGGTTACATCAAGAATGATGACTGGCTGGTCCATGTGGTGAGGATATGAGTACGCAGACCTCAGGTAACAGATTGTACTGAATGGTAGGTATCAGCAGGAGTTGGGAGAGGGGAGGGCAGAGTGGAAGAGTTGGGTCTTGAAGGATTTGAAGTGGGACAGAGGAGGAGCGGAGTTCATGGACTGGAGTAACGAGGGGAATTAACGCAGAGAGGTAGGGAGGAGTATGGTTGTGAAGAGCTTTATAGGAACTTGTGCAGGATTCGTTCAGGAAGGGGGAGCCAGTGAGGTGAGGAGGGGCTGCATGTGGTCGAAGTGACGAGTGAGGTGGATGACCCTGGCAGCAGAGTTTTGGATGGAGATAAGGGGAGAAAGGTGAGAGCGGGGGAGGCCAGTGAGAAGGAGGTTACAGTAATCGAAGCGAGAGATGACCAGGGCGTGAACAAGGGTTTTGGCAGAGGAGACAGAGAGAAAAGGGCAAATCTTAGCAATGTTATGGAGGGAGAAGTGACAGGATTTGGCAACAGAGTTGATGTAGGGTTTAAAAGAAAGGGGTGAGTCAAAGTTGAAGCCAAAGTTACAGGCTTAGGGGATGGGAAAGATGGTGACCCCGTCGATAAGCATTAACGGAGGAGGGAGAGGAAGGATGGATCATGGGGGGAGAGGGGAGACCAGGAGTTCAGTTTTAGCCATGTTGAGTTTGAGTTGATGAGACACACAGGTAGAGATATCAGAGGGACAGCTGGTGAGGCGAGCTTCAGCAGATGGAGAGAGAGAGGGAGTAGAGAGATACAGTTGAGTGTCATCAGCGTGGAAGTGATTTTGGAAGCCATGGGAGGCAATGCGTTTGCCTAGGGACAGGGTGTAGATAGAGAAGGGGAGAGGGCCAAGGAAAGAGCCTTTGGGAACACCACAAACGAGAGGGGAGGGAGGAGGAGGTGGAGTTGGCAAGAGACACATTGAAGGAGCAGTCCGAGAGGTAGGAGGAGGGTGCGTTCTTGCTTCTCATGGTGCATTTGCAGAAGCTGCAGGTGCTTGCACTAGAAATCCTTCCATATATCCCCTGTTCCCTTCCCTACCATTCAATCCTTATTCCTTAAGTACACGTATATATAGAGATAGAGACTAGAGAGAGATTAGAGATCGTAGATGATACCTCTGAGTTTTCCTTTTCCTTCCCCTGTCTGTCTCCTCCGTCCATATATTATATAGATAGGAACATTTTCATTATACATAGGTTAGGTTTAGCTTACATTCTGTATATATTATATAAATAAAACTACATATTGTGTGCAGTTCCTTCTGTATCACAATGAGAAGGGTTAGGTGTTCAGCCTCTGACCATAATTCTTCATTAGCACACGAAATCGATACCGATATGAAAACAAAATTTTCATTTGAAATTGGTAGCGACAACAATAACAAAAAATGACATTTTGTTATTAATGAAAATGAAAACGACACATTTTAATAACAAATGATAGCAAAAAACTAAAAACGACATGGGGCCCTGGTGCACGCCCCTTTAGACAAACAGGTGGAGCCGCTAACTATTTGCTTCTAAACCAGTACAATAGTGAATTCCATATTTTTACCTGTATGATCTCATCTTGAGATTTGAATAGAGTTCCAGTGAAACCCAGAGAGCAACAAAGAGGCAGTCTGATATATCGTTCAGACTGCCTTCCAACCCACAGATGATGGAACCTCATTTTGCGGTCCTGATGCACAGTTTGAGAAACTCAAACCATTGCAAAGACCGAGATGGCCATTTTCTTTATGTTGCTAAGAGATATCTGAATATAAATGGTTGGGGGTGGCCAGCATATCTCCAACTGGTAAACTGTTCTCTAGTATAAATAGTAGTTTCATGTCAGAAAAATGAAATATGTATGATGATGTATCTTTTTGGAGAGACTCATCTGATGAAGTGACCTGAAAGCTTGCATACCCTCACCAATACCAAGTTGGTCCAATAAAAGATACCATCTGAACTACTTTGTAATTCATTACATCCTGTGGCAAACACGGAAATTCTCTTCTGTACTCAAAAAGCATAGCATGCACAATTAAAGTTGCATTAATTAGTATACATAAAATTAGAGTTTCTGGGTGTGTGTGTGTGGATGTGTTAAACAAATGTATTCTAGGAATAAAATGTTTCTATAAATCGGCTATGTAATGAAATCCAGAAAGGATTAGCAATAACCTGCATTTCACAGCTCAGCGGAGAACTGAGGTAAATGTACTTTTAAGTGCTTTTTACACCAGATATGTAAATATTTTAAAGTAAGAAAAACAGCCATGAAAACTGAAAAAACAGGCTTGTGCCCATGACAATTTTTTTTTTCTATTTTAAAATATTTGTGCCTGCTGGCAGTGCATAGTCCAGCTCAAAGCTTGCACTGGCATATGAGGAAGGTGCTTCAACAGAGGAATTAGGAACACTTCTTTCCATCTTTAAGTAAAAGCTTCACCATGGGATTTGCCCTGCAAATAGAGAGGGAGTCTTCCTGGCTCATTTTCCTTTGATCACCTATTCAGTGGGAAAGCAGGAATGCTCTCCTAAGGCATTGTGTAAGCTTTGGCTTGGGCTTTCACTGCAGGAAGGTGAGTTGGAACAAAAAAGTTCCTTGGGAAAAGGTGAAAGAATTTTCCCTGTGAAAATCCCCCCACCCTTTTCTCCAAATTGTTGTGTTATGGTAGTACTTGCAGGTAACTGTGGGTACAGCCGCAAGAGATGTTACCTTCAGTTAGGCAGCCTTATTCCAATTTGGGCACTGTTGCCACACAGTGCAGTGGCTTGTGTACCTGGTGGCCAACAGAGTTTTGCCCCAGGGTGGGGTGGGCAGCTGGTTACCAAGGATGCAGGGTGTAGCAGCCTTACCCAAAGTGGGGTAAGGCTGCCCAACTCAAGATAGCATACCATAATTCATGGACCAAGTCCATGTCTGACCCGCCCAGTGGCAAAGTCCACAGTGGGGCCTTGAGCTGCGGGAGCTGGTGCCATTCCTGTGCAATCACGTCATGACTGGGTTGGGGGGGGAGGGGGTGCGTGTGACCGACCGGTGCCTTGACCTGCCCTGGTGTGTGGCGGGATGGTTGATAGTGGCCCGCCCAGTTTCCCTGTGGCAGGGGATCAACAATCTGCCCTGGTCTCTGCTCTGGTCCTGCAGTATGGAGGCTGAAATTGCCTGCCTCGGGGCACGCAGGAATCTGTCTCGACTGGGCTCATCTGGCTGCAACCTGTGATGCCTGTCGGTGCACCCTGATGGTGGGTGGGTGGGTATCTGGAGCTGGCATGAGAACTGCTGCTCCTCTGATCGTACCACACATGCTACCTTGCAATACAAAGACTGACTAATGTGGAATTGTTGCTTCTGGAATTTTGAGGGTTTTTTTGTTTTTCATTTGTGTTTTTTGTTAGGGACAATATGTCTGGGCTTTTGGGGACTTTATACCCCAGCAATCCTGGGAAATGGGGTATGGATTTCTAGCTCCACATTCTTTCTGTTTCTCCTTGATTATCTTCATGGCAGCTGAAAATCCAGCGCTAATGAGACAGCCTAAAGCCACACGAGACAGGGCGGGCCCGATCCCCCACACGTTGCACCCACAACACTTCGGGCTTGTGGGAAGGGCAGTCCAAATGAGCAGCTCCTTTGCGGCCATTGCCAGCCCCTCCATAGCATAAGTCAAGTCAGAGCCAGCCACGTGGGGATGGACACCAAGACCCCTGCTGTGATTCAGGATTGGGCCTGCTGTCACTAGATAGCTGATGGAGAGGGGGGGCAGAGGAGAGCACATGCTCTCCCTACCCACCAAACAGCTGATTGGGAGGAGGGGGCCCCACGGCACCCTGAGTGCTCTCCCCACCTGCTAAACAACTGATGGTGAGTGGGTGCTGGAGAAGCATGTGGCTCTCCACCCGCTAAACAGCTGATCGAGGGGAGAGTTCTCCTTCTTCAGCTGTTTAGTGGGCAGGGAGAACATGTATGCTTCTCTGGCTCTCCTTCTCTTGAGCAGCCATTTGGTGGGTAGGGAGAGTGCACATGGTTCTCTGGGCCCCCATTATTATTATTATTATTATTATTA
>QEPC01007800.1:1723534-1745457 GCA_003113815.1 Sphenodon punctatus
TGCTGTGTGAAGCACTGCCACCAGGGGATAGAGAACCCTCTTATTGGCAGAGCATTTAGCAGGTGAGGATAGAGGTTGGGTGGGTTTTTGGGGTGTGGGTAGGGGGTTTTAGGGGATTTTATTGTATTATTTTGTGGTTTTACTATTTTTTTCTTTGTGCTTTTGTTTCTGTAAACTGCCCTGAGCCTTTGGGGAAGGGCAGGGTATAAATTCTGATACATATAAGAGATTACGGTCTTGTGCAAGTGTGTAGAGAGGGGATTAATTGGAATTAAATTCACCCCCTTAGTCAGGGACCCATGTCCACTGTGGTTTCCCCATTGCTGCCAATGAAGAAAATACAGTGAACACTGTCCCTGCCCATAGTCAATTCAAGTTCATTTTTCCACATAGACAGAAATGTAGTGAATTGCATCTTTCTCAGCAGAATTCTCTGTCTGATTCAAACCTTGGAGCCTCATCACAGACTAGCCACAAGTCTCTCTCTTCTTTCCAAACCTTTTTATTAACAAAGAACCTTTACAAACTTGTCACACCTGTGAACAACAAGTGCAGCGTTTCCAGCAGTTTCATTTAGACAGGCTATTCAACTCCTGGTTTAAAAGCAGACAGACAAGTCACAACCTTAAGCCTCACTTACAAGCAGTTTTAGCAAAGATCCACAGAACAGACAAAGCTTTCCCCCCAAACGACATGTAAACCAGAAACCAAGCTACAATGAGGCACCTTAATTTAGGCAGGTTATATTCACAGGTTAAAATGTGAATATATTTACAAGTTAAAATGTGTCCCCACTTGTTGCACCTGTGAACAACAAGCGCAGTGTTTCCAGCAATTCATTTAGGCAGGCTATTCAGCTCCTGGTTTAAAAGCAGTCGGACAGACAAGTCACAACCTTAAACCTCACTTACCTTTGCAGTTTTAGCAAAGATCCACAGGACACACAGCTTTTCCCCAATCTGCACAGGTTTATCCCTAGGGCCCTATGATCATGCACGGATATATAAAAACCAGAAAACCACACATAAACCAAACCAATCCATATAAAACCCAGAAAACCACACATAAACCAAACCATTCCCACAAGCCCCCAAAGGCATCCAGAGACCCCCACCATGTCCCCGTGTGCCCCCATTCCCTCTGTGTGCCCCACTCCCCCACCATGTCCCTGTGTGCCCCCATGTCCCTGTGTTCCTCCACTCCCCCCACCATGTCCCCGTGTGCCAAGTACCCCTCCCTCTCCAGCCCCATTCCATCCCCAGTCTCTCCACCCCCACCCCCGGGCCCCACAATTTACTCACCATGCCGACTCTGTTCTCAGGCAGTGCTGCAGGATGGATTATGGCGCGCTGTTCAGGCTCCTTCTTCCTCCCTCCCAGAGTCGAGTCAAAGTTTGACTCGACTCTGGGAGGAGGGAGAGGGAGCCTAAGAGCTGAGTCTCTGAAGCAGCGCCCCTCCCTCCCCCAGCCACTGAAGTGAGAGGGAAGGGAACAGGGAAGTCATGTGGCCCGGACGCATATGTTTGGCGCCCGGGTATGGACTTTAGCCCTTCCCTACCCTCTGCAATGAAATAGTGCCTCCTGCGGCACTATTTCATTGCTGGTTCCCTTTATGTGGTATGGATGGCGCTTCTAGCTGCCAATTCCGCATAAAGGGTAGAAACACAGCTCTTTTGTCCTCCGAGGCTTCCTTAGGTCACACGTCCTAAGGAAGCCGGGGAGTGTGTGTGATTCTCACCGCTTGTGTGCGTGCGTGCACACAAGCAGTGAGAATGTTCGGAGCCATCTCAAAGAACCTTGTTTTAGAGGCACTCCAAGCATTGTCGCTGGTTGTGTGTGTGCGTGAGATTTTTTTAAAAAAACCCAAAACAAGCAGTGTTGCTGCCAGGCTGGCCAGAACCGCGTCGGAGCCTGGAGGAGTCCTGGGGCCAGGAGGGGCATTGCCCCTGATTTCCTAGGGGGTGCACCGCCACTGATAGACATGGCAACATCCACATGTTCTGCTGGACTTTTGATGAGGGAGTTGGGTTAGGGTTGTTTTTTTTCTGCCTGAGTTATTTTAATGTTTTATATTTTGGGATTTTATGTGTTTTTATTATGTTGTTAGTCACCCGGAGATGCGTAAGCAGGAGGGGGTGGCATAAAAATGCGAAGAACTAAATAAATAAAAAAATGAAATAGCAAGGTTCATTGGTCAGGCACTTTCCTAAGTTCAGGTAAGTACTTTATATCAAATATAAGGGATCCTTGTGATAGGTTCAGATGATATTATTTGTACACAAGTACACTTGGAAAGAGAGACTGGAATGGCTGGTCTTACATATGACATTAGCTGGAATCAATATGTTGGACCCATATGAAATGAAGTGAGACACAAATGGGTATTGGCCAAGGAGGCTTGTAAAGTGAGGTTACATATAAATGTAACAGAACTGTGATGTGGGAAGTAATATTTGACCACCATCAAGGTTGGGTACAGGCTGGGCCTTAGGATTTGTGGGGCCCAGGGTGAAGATAAAATATGGGGCCCCTGGTGGCCCCTCCCAACCTCTGTGGTGCCCTGAAGGTAGTCATGTTTGGGGCCCCACTGTAGCAGGGAGCAGTCCTGTGGGGCTGCTGCCCCTTTAAGAAGGGATTGAGTGGGCCAGCCGGAGGGCTGAGCACATGGGCATGGGAGAGCCAGCCCATATCTACAATCAGCCTGAGAGCAGGCTGGTAACTCCAGCCACAGAGTGGGCAGGATACTGGCCCCTTTAAGGCTGAGGAGTAGAAGCCTGGTCACACCCACTCTGCTGGGATATAAGGAGAGGCAAGGCAGAGAAGAGGGCCGTCTCTGTCTGGGAGCTGAAGGGACCACATCTCCCTGACAAAGTTGTCACACTCTGTGCTCTCCAGGGTGCTGAAGAGAGGAGAACCAGGTACTGTGAGAGGCTGTGAGACCTGGCTAGATGGACAAGGGGGGTTGATGTGTTGCTCCTGAGCTTGTGAAAGATGGACCTGGGCCTGCAGGGTGAAGGCGGATGAGCCGGCAGCCCAGGCATTATGTACACTGGACACTGAGTTTAATAAAGGACTGTGGAATTACCCTCTGAGCGAGACCGGGTTGGGTCCTATAAGAAGGTACCCCCTTTCTCAGAGGGAGATTTAGCCAAGGCTCGGGCTGAATAAGCATAGCAAAGGGGTAGAACTAATTCCCCGAGTGAGACTCCAGCGCCTCCATGTGGCCCTGGGAAGACCCCCTCCCCTGTTACACCCACGGAGAGGGAGTGGTACTCTCACAACCTGTCCTGTTGAAAATGGAGGCCACTGCAGGGCCCTCAGAAAGAGCTTCCCATTTTACTATGACAATCTTGGCCTAAAATAATCCTCTTCTATTCCAGGACTGCTCCATGGTTGAACAGACTGTCAGTCATGACAAATGGATGGCTTTCTCAAAGCTCACAAATTTCCTTTGGATTAGTTGGATGAAAACACTAAGATCATACTCATTTATTATGTGAGCCCAGATCTTACTGGTGAAAGGACTGTGCCTCTTACCCAGTGAATCCCCTAACCTCCCATGAGAAGCTTTCTTACAATGAATGAGTGAGATACTTACTTTTATGCTTCAAAAACATCCTTTTGAGAGAACATCATTTTGAAGTTTTTAGCTACCAAGTAAAGTTTGCTAACTGTTTGTTAGCATATATAATCATTATCAAGCATTTATATAGTGCCAGCAATGTACCTGGCACTTTACAAAGTAATGGAATAGACATGGTCCCTGAACTAGAGCTTTCAATCTGAGAGATGGTGAAGGGGGTGGGGAGGCGAAGGAAAGAGAACAAAGGGAGAGACAAGGAGCGTAACAATCATGAAGATGCGAAGTCCCAGGTGCACGTGCTTGACTTGGTTACATCGAGAATTGCAGACATATATAATTGCACAAATGAAAAAACAACCAACACCTTTTGTGGCATGTGTCAGTACTGATGCAATATACACATAAAAATCAGTAGGTATTAAGGCTGAAACAATATCTTTGTAAACCAAGTAATCTTGTCAAAAGCCCAGTGCTCGTTCTGTTCTGGGACAAATTGAGCACCAGAATGTGAGCAAAAAACAAGTAAAAAACCAAACAAACAAAAAAACCTGACCACCACCAGCTGGGAGCCCAGCTGGCTCTTGTCAGTTTCATAGCTCACTCCCCACCCCCTTGCCAAACACCATTTGGTGGTGGAGGTGGGTGGGTTATGGGTCTTGTGAGCACCTCTGATATCGGTCCCCCTAGGAACTCCCTAGGGGGGTTACACGGAAGTGGGAAGAGGCCTCCCTGTTCTGTAAAGCATTAGCAAGTTTGATTAAAATTAGGGGAGAAAAAGAATGCAATTACCAAAATTATTAATGCAAAGGGAGAGAGCTGTACAGCAAATGAACAAATGCAAGAAGAGTTTGTTTGACATTTATGAATCACAAATCCTGAACCTGTAAAAATAAAAGAATTAATAAAACAAAAATAACAAAATTGATTACCACTCAAGTGAAATTTTTGAATTCACTGTTTATAGTAGAGGACGTCAATGATACTATTAAAGGCATGGCAAAGAATAAGTCACCTGGATCAGATGGCTACCCTGCCGAATCTTATATTAAATTTAGGGAACATTTGACCCCGCACTTAACAAAAGTATATAATTCCATTTTAGAAGAGGAAAAGTTACCAGAATCCTTTTATGAAGCCAAAATGATATTAATCTCAGTCTGACAAAAATACTGACTCATGTGCCAGTTATAGGTCTATATCTTTATTAAACCTAGATTTCAAAATTTTTACTAAAACTTTAGCTAACCGTCTTGCAGCAATTATCACCGATATAATACACCAGGATCGGGTAGGCTTTATACCTCAAAGGGTAGGGGCTGATGACATCAGGAAAACAATATCATAAATCATTAAAAAACCCAAAATATATCAGCAGTCATACTTCTGGACAAAGCAGAAAAGGCCTTTGATTGAATTGAATTGCCTATTTATTATTATTATTATTATTATTATTTTATTATATTATAAACATTTATATAGCGCAAGCCATGTACCTGGCACTGTACAGAACATAGAAATAGATGCGGTCCCTGCCTGTGCCTTACAATCTAAAAGACAAGGAGGGGGAGACGGAGAGGAGACAGTGGGAGAGACAGGGGAGAAGACAAACAAACATTCAGGCGGATGCGAAATCTCAGGTGCGTGTGCTTGGCTTGGTTATAATCAGGTTGGTTGCAGCAGTCTGCAGAGGAGGGCAGACAGTAAGTATATGTGGAACGACTAGCAGGCATTGGGAAAGGCAGCGAGGAAAAAGTGGGTCTTGAGGAGGGATTTGAAGGAGCGGAGGGAGGGGGCAAGGCGGATGTGGGTAGGGAGGGAGTTCCAGGCATGGGGGGCAGCGAGGGAGAAGGGTCGAAGGCGGTTAGGTGAGCAGGAGAAACGAGGGAGAGTGAGGGAGGGGACAGAGGAAGAGCGGAGAGCGCGTGCAGGAGTGCGTAGGGAGATTAGGTCCGAGAGGTAAGGGGGAGCTTGGTTGTGGAGTGTTTTGAACGTGAATACCAGGAGTTTAAACAGGATACGTTCAGGAAGGGGGAGCCAGTGAAGAGAGAAGAGGAGAGGCTGCACATGGTCGAAGCGACGGGCAGAGTGAATGACCTTGGCAGCAGAGTTTTGGATTGCGATAAGGGGGGACAGGTGAGAGCGAGGGAGGCCAGCAAGGAGGAGGTTGCAGTAATCAAGGTGAGAGATAACCATGGCATGAACAAGGTTTTGGCCGAGAAAGGCGTGAATCTGAGCAATGTTATGGAGGGCGAATCGGCAGGATTTGGCAACAGATTCAATGTAAGGTTTAAAAGAGAGGTGCGTGTCAAAGATGAAGCCCAAGCTATGGGCTTGGAGAACAGGATGGATGGTGACTCCATCAATGCAGATGGGCAAGTGAGAGGAAGAGGAGGGAGGAAAACTGAGGAGTTCGGTCTTGGCCATGTTGAGCTTGAGTTGACGTCAGGACATCCAGGCGGAGATATCAGAGAGGCAGTTGATGAGGCGTGAGTGGACAGAAGAGGAGAGAGAGAGGGGGTAGAAAGATAGAGTTGGGTGTCATCAGCATGGAGATGGTATTGGAATTCGTGGGAGGCAATAAGTTTGCCAAGGGACAGGGTGTAAATAGAGAAGAGGAGAGGACCAAGGACAGAGCCTTGGGGGACCCCAACCGAAAGGGGGAGGGAGGATGAGTTTGACTCGGGGAGTGAGACTTTAAAGGAGCAGTCAGAGAGGTAGGAGGAGAATGGGAATCCAAGGAAATTTTATACAATGGCTTAAAGCAATTTACCTGAAACCCACATTGAAATTATTAATAAATGGCCATCTAACTAGACAGATAACCCTAACAAGAGGAATACGACAGAGATGCCCCTTGTCACTGCTCCTTTTTAATGTAGCCATTGAACTGTTGGCATGTGCCATCAGACAACACGCGCACATCAAAGGAATTTAAATTGGACAATACACCTACAAACTAGCTTTGTTTGCAGATGACGTGCTGCTGTACTTGTCACTCATCTCAATCAGTACCCCACTGTTAGAATTAATTCAACAATTCACTGCAATCTCAGTATACAAAATCAACCTACAAAAATCACAAGCAATTATCTTTTCCCCAGATAATCAAACTTATCAACAACTAAACAAATAATACCCTTCACAGAGACAGAGAATAAATTTAAATATTTGGGAATACAAATAACTAAAGATCTAAAAGTATTGTATAATGATAATTTTATCTCTATACTAGATCAAGTTAAGGAAACAATGTCTGGCTGGGGTAACCTGACCAGCTCATGGCTAGGCAGAATGAATCTGTATAAAATGGAAATACTTCCTAAACTTCTCTATAAATTAATTTCTTTACCGATTAGACTGCCAGACAACTTCTTTAGACATCACAAGTAATGTCAGCATTCATCTGGAAAAAGAAAAGGCCTAGAGTTAACATAAATGTATTGCAGAGGCCCAAGGATAAGGGAGGGGTAAACATGCCAAACTTGAAACTCTACCATAAAGCGGCGACTCTCACATTTTTGGTGTAATTCCAATAAGGGAGCAAACTGGATTCAAATAGAAAAGGACATATCATTAACTGATAACTTTGAAAATATTTTATTAAATGTAGGCAAAATCAATAGAAAGGTTTGGCTCCAACATCCCTTTGCTTACATTGCTTTGAGAGCATGGATCACTGTTAGGAAAAAGGTGCAGATTGAGGAGAATATTTCCCCACAAGCACCGAATTAACAATTTGACAGCAACTAAAGAAGGAATTGCATCGATCCTCAGGAAACAACTAAAAAGTAAGGGAATCACCAGAGTAGTGCAACTCTTTAGAGGGAATTCTTTTTTCACTCTACAGGACATGCAAACACTTTTGCAGTCCAGAGTAGACATCATACAATTTTTACAACTAAAAAGTATGTTTGGCCAGAAGGAAATGATCGAACAATACACTAAACCAAAGAAAGTTATAGAGAAGCTCATGTTTGATTGGACCATGAGCACTGAAACTAATGCAAGAATTCATAGGGAGCAGCAAGTTGAATGGTATAAAATAGCTCTAACCTACTTGGGAAAATGGGAGAAGGTCCTTTCAATGACTTGATGACAAACAAAAAAGGAGATAATTGAATATACGCATGAATGCTCCTCTTTGAAGGAATTGAAGGAACCACAAATTAAGTTAATCTGTTCAGAGTAAGATAAAATAACATAATTAAGTTAAATGGTTAGACAAGAAGGAGGGTTATGCTGGAAGCGATGTGGGAAAAGGGGCTCATATTTACATGTATGGTGGGAATGCCACCATATTAAGCCTTTTGGGACCAATATTTGGACTATTATGCAGAAGATCACAGGCATTACAATCCTCTTTAGAGCAGAAACTGCATTGCTAGGACTGTTCCCGCAAACTACATTAATTAAACTCTTCAAACTCACATGTACAGCACTACTTTTGGCTGCTATTAAGGTAGTACTGCAACAGTGGACCTCAGAGACAGAACCATCTATCAGCCAATGGGTGAATAACTTATGGTATGCTTTCTCCATGGAGTGAATGTCTGCTACATTACGTGACAAATTGAAAGACTTTCAAACTAAGTGGTATCCATACATGGACAGTACGCAGGCCATGGACAGAGTAATAGACCAAAGATTGTATTTGTTTGAATATTTGCTGTAATAGTAAAAATAGTGAGCCAGAAAGCTTACTTACCTGATTGTGTTAAAGTCTGTAACAACGTTTGAGTTGTTTTACATAGTTGATATTGGATGTTCCCTTGTAACTGTTTCAAGATACCTGGAAAAATTGTGACAAAAATATTATAATTTTCATTACGTTGTACAAGAGCTATATCTAAGAAAGTTTATTGAAAATGAGGGGGGAGGGAAGTAATGTGTAATTGGAGGGAACTGGGGGTATGAGAATGGGAAGCGGGAGAGGTCTTTTTGTACCAATGAATGTGGCTGAAAAGTAGCAGACGGCACACTGAACAGCTCACATATTGAAGCACAAGAGCCAAGCCTGTGAAACACTGGATGTGCACAGAGCAACAACCAGCTAGCCACAGGTGCAGAGCTCTGTGTGCTGTCAGCTTCTATAAGCTCCCTGTGCCCTCCCCCAAGCTCCTCTGATTGGTAAAGGCAAGTTGCAAGCATGTGCAAGGAAAGACCAATCTCTTACGTCTATTGCACAAATCTGTGATCTCTCTGCACTGCCAATTGACCAGCGGAGATGTCCATCTTAGGTGGCCTTTTGGGGCTCTCCGTTCCTCCCTCCCCCTTGCACCTGTTGTGTGCAGCCTGAGCCATGTGCCGCTGCCAAGAAAAACATTAAAATGACAAAATGATTTTTGTTTGTTCTATGTTTTTTTAATGTTTTATGTTTCTGATAATATAAATGTTATTTTTTATGGTTTTGATAACAAGTGAAAATGAGCATTTTCATTTGTTATAAAAACATAAACACCGCAGTTGTCCAGACCCTGCTTATGAAGGCAACTTAGATTGCTGACTCCCTGGTTTGCTATCAGATGGTCTCTAACCCTCCCTTTTTAGGGAAGGTTATTGAATGGGTGGTTGCCTGACAGGTCCAGGCTCATCTTGGTGCTATCGGATTTCTGGACCCATTTTAGCCAGGCTCCCATCCTGGGTATGGTACGGAGATTGTGCTTGTGGCTTTGGTCAATGACCTGTGCCTGGATATTGACAAGGGGAATTCTACCCTGTTGATCCTGTTAGATTTTTCAGTGGCCTTTGATACAGTTGACCATGAGGTGGTGGTGACACAACTGCAGGATGTGGTGGGGGCGCGTGGGACCGCTCTTGAGTGGTCCTGCTCTTTCCTGTCAAGGAGGTCCCAGAGAGTGGTGATGAGTGATTTCTTGTTGTCCTCTCAGGCCTGCCCCTGTGGGGTCCTGCGAGGTTCTATTCTGTCCCCTCTCTTGTTCAACATGTATATGAGGCTGCTGGGTGACATCATTTAGAGGTTTGGGGTGAAGTGCCATCAGTATGCTGATGACACTCAGCTCTACCTCTCTTATTTATCTGACCCAGGCCCTGCAGTCTCGGTACTCATGCAACACATGGCTGCTGTTGAGGACTGAATGAGGATGGGCCAATTGAAGCTGAATCCAGAAAAGACTAATGTGGTGATGGTTGGCTGGCCTTGATGGAGTCTGGCCTCCTCAGGTAAGTCAGGTTTGCAGCCTTGGGGTGATTCTGGACCCCTTGTTGCACCTGGATTGTCAGGTTGTGGCGGTGGCCAGGAGCACTTTTCACCAACTCCATCTGGTGAGGAGTCTGTGACCTTTTCATTCTGATTAAGATCTGGCCACTGTCATCCATGTTTTCATCACCTCGAGGCTAGACTACTGCAGTGTGCTCTATGTGGGGCTGCCCTTGATGACTGTTAAGAAGCTGCAGCTGGTGCAGAATTCAGCGATCCATCTCCTTTTTGGGGCAAGGCGCTGGGAGCACATTACACCAGTGCGTCAAAGTCTGCACTGTCTCCCTATAGCTTTCCAGGTACAATTCAAGGTGCTGGTTTTGACTGTTAAAGCTTCAAATGGTCTGGGCCCCACATATGAGAGACGGGTAGTCCTTCCGTGCCCCACTGTGACCCCTGTGATCGGCTAGGAGCGCCTGCCTGTGAGTACCATCTGCTAGTCTTGGGCATACGGTGAGGACTCTCAGGGGGACGTTCTTGGGTGCTATGGAACTCCCCCCGCCCCCCCCCCACCCAGAGGTTTGTCTGAGCCTGGGCATCTGCTGGAGGCGGTGTAAGACCTTTCTTTTTGTCAAGGTATTTGGCAGGCAGGAATAAGGAATGCAGTTTTGGTGGGTGTTTGGGATAGGGGTATGAGGGGCTGGTTGGGGAGGGGTTTTGGCCAGGTTTATGTTTGGGTTGGGGAAGGAAAGGGAAATTTGGGGGTTTGTGTTTTTATGCTGGTTTATATGTATTGTTTTTATTTGTTTTGTAAGCTGCCCTGAGACATTTGGGAAGGGTGGGGTAGAAATAGAAATAAATAAATAAATTTGTTTTGTAAGCTGCCCTGAGACATTTGGGAAGGGTGGGGTAGAAATAGAAATAAATAAATAAATTGCACATCCCTAAGTGGAATCAGTATAGTATGTTTGGACAAAAAAAAATGCATTCCAGTTTGAACCTTGATCCCTCAGATGTCCTGCCATTTTGTTCCTCCAATACACTCTTTCCCATAGCTTCAGCATGGTTCTCTGAGCACTAATTTTCAAAGTGGCTGCTGTAAGGGAAAAGGTCCCTATTCCTTTTCTTACATTAGTGGGGGTGGGGGTTTGATAAGGCCATCACAGAAAGCAACTCTGTCTGAGCAACTTAGTGGCTACTGTTGCTGTTACGTTTGACCCTGTTCTGAGCTTTGCTCAGAGCTCACTTTGCTCTTCACCCACACATCTTTCCTTCAGCCTTGCCATGACTGATCCAGAGTGCTCATCGATGGCTCCTCATCAGTCTGGAAGGAGTTATCGAGTGATAACTGGGCCCGGTACTGTTCAACATCTTTATCAGTTACTTGGATGAAGGAGTAGAGGGAATGCTTATCAAATTTACAGAGGACACAAAACTGGGAGGGATAGCTAACATCTTAGAAGACAGAAATAAAATTCAAAATGATCTTGACAGGAAGGAAAACTGGGCCAAAACTAACAAAATGACATTCAACAGAGATAAATTGAAGTTATGTGTTTAGGTAAGAAAAATCAAATGCACAAGTATAGAATGGGTGATACCTGTTTTGGCAGCAGTACATGTGAAAAGGATCTTGGGGTTGTAGTTGATCAAACTGAGTATGAGTAGTGTGATGCAGCTGCTAAAAAGGTTAATGAAATTGTAGGTCGCATTAACAGAAGTATAGTATCTAAGTCATGAGAAAATAATAGTTCTGCTCTATTCTGTACTGGTCAGACCTCATCTGAAGTAGTCTCCAATTCCGGGCACTACATTTTGAGGACATCGGTAAATTGGAACGGGTTTAGAGGAGGGTGACAAAAATGGCCATGGGTCCAGAAACAAAGTCCGGTGAGGAAAAGTTGAAGGAGCTGGGTACACGGTACGTTTAGTCTAGAGAAGAGAAGACTAAGGGGAGACATGATAGCAGTCTTCAAATATTTGAAGGGCCGTCACACAGATCGCAAAGACTAGCTCTCTGTTGCTCCTGATGAAAGGACTAGAAATAATGGTCTCAAATTACAAGAGACTATATTTTGGTTAAATAGGAGGAAGAAATTGCTAACAATAAGAGCTGTTTCACAGAACAAATTGCCTAGGGGTGTGGTGGGTTCTACTCCGCTGGTGGTTTTCAGACAGTGGCTGGACATCCATCTGTCAGGGATTCTGTAGCTGAGGATTTCCTGCTTTGAGCAGGGGGTTAGACTAGTTGACCTCTGAGATCACTTCCAACTATGATTCTGACTCCTTGGCTTCTGACCTGACTTTGGTTTCCTGGAATCTGATTTCTGTTTACTAACTTGTTTTTGGCCTCTGACTCTTGACATCTGACATGAGTTTGGCTTCCTGGTGTCTGATCCCCGTCTACTGCCTTGTCTGATGTTGTTGAGCTCTGACCCAGGTTTGATTGCTGGTCTTGTTCCCGAACACCTGCCTCTGTACTTTTTCTGATCTGGGCCCCTGAGAAAAAGGCATCAAGGACAGTCCATTGTGCAGCTGTAGCCAAGTGCAGACTATGGGTGTTAACAAACGAGATGTTGTCCCATATTTGCCCCTATTGGCCCCAGATTCGCTTGCTCATCTATCGTGCATCCACTAGATGTTCACTCCACATAATGTCAACCCAGGAAATGTGGCGCTCATTGTGTGGGCAAATTCAGGCAAAACCAGGGCAATGGGTGTCGAGGGGGCCACTGCCCATCTGTTGGGGGGTGGTGGGGGTGGTCTCAACTCATGTTCCACATCATAGAGGCCCAGACACACCTGGATTGTTGCTAGAGTGATCACAACTTGGAGGAGGGGGGTGGGCAGCACATGGAAGACCACAGCAGGAAGAAATGTCTGCCATTGGTTGTATTCCACATGAGTCCTGTGAGAGGCGGTTGCATGGGAGCTGTGCAGATCCATTACAGGCTCCAGCAAACTCCAAGCCTGTGTGTTAACACTCTATAAGCCTGATTCCAAACCCTGCAGATCCTGTGTGCGCAGCGCGCATGTATGTGTGCGGTTTCCACAGGGCACAATATGCTTGCAATAGGGATCCAGGTGGCTTGTGCATGCCACACATGTGATCCGCAGGGTTTGAGATATGACTGTATGACTAACAGGGTGTGGTGTCGTGGGTCCCTACAAGAACTGACCCCTGAGTCCCTCTCAGTAGGGATGTGGGGTTCCAATATCATTCAGTCTCTTATGGGAATAGGAATTAGCTTTATCACAGTTCATGCATAATACAGTACAGTCTTTCTAACGCTGGGAATTCAGCCTCTCCGGCATCCAAAGCCCTAACTATAACCCCAACCTAGCCAGGCATCCATCCCTGGTTCGCTCATTCACAGTTCCAGGCTTGACTCCTTTCAGTAGTCTGGTCAGCAGCAAAGTCTTAAGCAGCTGTATCCACTCTAGCAGGGTTTCAGCACCATGGACAGCTGTTTTTCTAGAGAAACCCAGGAGATGTGCTCCCTCCAGCAGTCAGGCCCTTAAGCGGCTTCTGAGTTGAGTCTTCCTTTATTTAGCAGGAGTGGTTGTTACCAGTTCTCCAGACTGTCTGCCCTTAAAGGGTCAGTGTCCTGCCCCACACCCTTTTACTGTTCAGTCAGTTTCTCTCTCAGGCTTTTACCCTAACAGCACTGATGTTGCGTTACCATGAGACCCTTTTCCACGTGTGATCATGGGTGTGTGTGTGTGTGTTCCCAAGAGGGGGAACATCCTGGTGATCAGGCCAAGTCTCCAATTTTGGGGAATCACTCTTTTTCAACTTCCTAGGGTCCACGTTTGTTAAGGATTTGGTCTTATGACGTGACGTGACCGTCTCGCCTTCTGTGACTGAGGACGAACCCTCCGATCCACCAGGGGCACCAATCTGGGGGTCCCCCGTGTAAGTCAGGGGGCCACCATGGAGAGGGTGTTCTTGGTGGTTGGGCGACGGTTGTGTAACTCCCTTCCGAAGGAAGCCCACCTGGCCCCGGGTCTGCTTGCCTTTTGGCAGGCATGCAAGACTTGGCTGTTCACCCAGGCCTTTGGTGGGGAGGGGGGTAAATGGGGGAGATTGGTGGGGTGGGGAATTTGGGGGAATTGGAGGGCAGGGTTAGGGTTGGGGGTTTTTTAAAAAAGTGATGTTGGTTTTTAATGTATTTTATTGTTTTACTGCATTGTTAGCCGCCCCGAGATGCCATGGGCATGAGGGGGTGGCATAGAAATGTCAATAAATAAATAAAAAATAAATAAAAAACCTATTGGCCTCCCCTCCAAGAAACATAACGGAGAGAAGAAATATTTCAAAGTAAGAGGGGATATTTATTTTACAGGACACATACACAAACAGTACTGCCTAGCATGGACTGGCATTTACAGGGTTAAACTTTGGATAGTGTAGGGATAGATTTCAGGTTCTGGAGAACAGATAGTAAGTCCAAGGTCAGGGATGACAAAGAGAAAGAGGGAGAGGTGAAAATAATTAAGTAGTGAGAAGGGAGTTAGAGTTTAAAGCCTTGAGTTTAGAGCGAAGGGAAAAAGAAAGGGGGAAAAAGAATAGGAGGATGTGAGTAAAGTTGAAAAGAGATTACCTCTCCTTTGCCCATTATGAGGGGATGGGTGAGCCCCAGCGATCGTGTAGTGGGTCGGGAGTAGGGGGGCGGGGGGACAGACCTAGGCCTGGGAGACTCTTGGGGCAGACTTGCACAGGAGACCTGTGCGTATCCACATCCAAAAGCAACTCAACTCCGCAATGGGAAGTTCAGGTCTCTTGTGGGGCCCGGGGAAAGAGCCACACAAAACTCTCCATGGGAGTTGGGATGCTCACAAAAGCTTTACAATGGGAGTTGGGATATTAGAAAGAAGCTTCCTGGGTGGGTACTGGGGCTCCCAGGACTAGACAAATGCTTGCAGTGGGTGTTTAAATGGGGTCTTTCCACGTGGGTCCCGGAAGACAGGAAAAAGGATGTTTTTGGGTAAACATCAGGCTGGGCAGAGGGGCAGGAAAGAATCTTGCTCCTTGGCAACTTTCCAGGTGGGGCCTGATGACTCATTCAAGTTTCTGAGCAGGTTAAAGGCACACTATTCATATTCTCACCCAGGAATATTACTAGGCAGGAGGATCCCATATCTGGAGGTTATACACCAGATGGAGTTGCCTGGCATCTCAACGGCTCCATTTCCTTTTAAGTACTGGCTCCTCCTGTTCTTTTCCTAGGCTGGTCATTTTGCTAGTCTCCTTCAAGGAATCTCTGGGGAGCCAGCTTGACCTGCTTTTGCTCTCTCTCTCTCTTTGCTTTTTCACATGGGGTTCTACAACCTCTCTCCATGCGCCCCCAAAAGAGGATGGAGGGGTTGCCTGGATCGTAACAGTTGCCATGCCACCGTCACCTGCCTGGTGCCGTGCTCTTAAAGGGGCAGGAGCCTTGCTAGCCTGTGCCCTGCTGCAGACTCCCATTGTTAAGTCTTGATTCTTCCACCATTCTAGCTGGGGGACTGAAAGTTCTAAGCTCCACAAGTGATGATTCTGTGACATGACTTGTTCAATTATGCGCTTGCTAAATATAGAATTAATAATATTTTTTAGTGCTAACTGAGGCTTATGTGTTCAGCAAATAGAAAACAACCACTAGTCAGCATACACTGCCTAGGAATATGATCAAGGGTGGGATCCCTGCCTGAGTAGTGAGACTCCTACGCTCCAATTAATGTCAAACATATGCTTAATACTAAATCCAGACCCTAATGTTTTGCAGAAAAGCTTCATGTTGATTTTATAAAAATAATTTTAAAATATTTTCTAATTGACTACTTTTGATCCCAGAAATTGGAATACAAAGCTATTTTCAGCTGGTGCAAATAAGGATTGTTTCATTGAAATGGATGGAACTATCCTTGTCATGGACGGATCATTACTTCCTGTGAGCATGTCTCTTGGATCATGTCTGCCCCTGGGGGGGTGTAGAACCTATTCGGATGGTTCGCCTACAGAGACTAATGGAACCCGAGCGGTTCTGGAAAGCTCTTGGGGAGGTACCCTCTGATCTTGATGACCGCCCGCTTGATGACCTTGTGGCTTTATGGAATACCTGGCTGTTGGAGGCCATTGACCGGATGGATCCAAAGCATCCGCTCCCTCGGTGACAACTCCTCAGGCATCTGTGGTTTACGGAGGACCTGAAGTTGCTGAAGTGGGAAGGGCAGTGGTTGGAGTAACGGTGGCGCCGTTGGCATGCTGAAGCCGACAGATTGCAACGTAGGGCCAGTTTATGTGCCTATGCTGTAGCTGTAAGGGCAGCAAAAAAGGAGTTTTTTGCTGCCCATGTAGCCTTCCAAAATCTCGTCCAGCGGAGCTTTTCCGGGTGGCGAGGGGGTTGGTTGATCTTCCCTCTCTCTCCCTGGAATCTGAGGTATCTAATGCCCACTGTGACATTCTTGGTGATCATTTTGCAGAGAAAATCACTTGGATTCACCACAACTTAGATGCTGAACTTATTGCAGTGCATGAACCAGAGGCTGTGGAAGTCCCACCTTGTAGAATTTCGTGGGATCAATTTCAGTTGGTGTTGTCTGCCGGGGCGGGGGATGTTCTTGGGGCTGTTAGGGTCACCTTTTGTGAACATGACCCATGCCTGTCATGGCTGGTTAAGACCAGCCGGGAGATTATGGAGCCGTTACTAGTGGGGGTGATCAGTGCCTCCCTTCAGGAGGGCAGAGTACTGGAGTGTCTCAAAGAGGCGATGGTGTGGCCCCTGCTAAAAAAACCCGTTACTTGACATTGATTCCCTTGCCAGTTATTGGCCGGTCTCTAGCCTTCCCTTTTTAGGGAAGGTTATTGAGCGGGTGGTGGCCCAGCAACTGCAGGGGCATCTAGACCACGCTTGCTATTGGAATCCCTTTCAGTCCGGTTTTCTTCCGGGTTATGGCACGGAGACAGCGCTTGTGACCCTGCTAATTTTGTTAGATGTCAGCTGCTTTTGATACCATTGACCATGAGATGTTGGTGACTCATTTGCGGGATTGAGCTGGAGTGGGCGGGATCATCCTTGACTGGTTTCACTTCTTCCTAACAGGGAGAACTCAATGTGTAGTGCTTGGGGATTGTTCTTCATCTCCACGGAACCTCACGTGTAGTGTCCCGCAAGGTTCTATCCTGTCCCCGCTCTTGTTCAACATGTATATGCAGCCACTTGGCAAGGTTGTGAGACAGTATGGGGTGCAATGTCATCAATATGCTGATGATACCCAATTCTACCTCTCTTCTTCATCTGACCCAGACCCAGCAGTCTCTGTGCCTACCTAATGTCTGGAGGCTGTTGGGGATTGGATGAGGGTGAGCCGACTGAAGTTGAATCCCGACAAGATGGAGGTGATGGTGGTGGAAAGGGCAGTGGATGTGGTGGTTCCCATCATTGATGGGGTCCACCCTCCACTGGTATCCCAGATCTGTAGTCTGGGCGTGCACTTCGATCCGCAGTTCTGCCTGGATTTCCAGGTGGGGGCTGTGGCGAGGAGTGCATTTCGCCAATTACATCCGGTGTGACGACTTCGGCCGTATGTTTCCGATAGTGACCTGGCCACCATCATCCATGCTTTCATTACCTCGAGATCGGACTAATTGCAATGCACTCTACATGGGGCTACCTATGGTGATGGTCCGGAGATTGCAGCTAGTGCAGAATGCTGCGGTCTGTCTCTTTACAGGGACGGGTCGCCATGAACACATTACACTGGTGTTCTGAGCTCTTCACTGGCTGCCTATAGTCTTCAGGGCCCGATTCATTGTATTGTTTTTGACCTATAAAGCCCTTTATGAGCTTGGCCTGACTTACCTGCAGAACCGCCTCACTCTCTGCACTCTGAAGCAGCCTCTGTGGTCTGCTGGGGACACCCTTCTCAAGGTCCCCTGCGTGGCCCGGGGGGCCACTATGGAGAGGGCATTCTCAGTGGCTGCACCTAGTCTATGGAACCCCCTCCTGGTGGAGGCCTGGGTGGCCCTCCCCTCCTTCCATTGTATATGTAAAACCTAGCTGTTCCGCCTGGCTTTTGGTGAAGGAGATGGGGTGTAGGGTGGGATGGGGGGGAGGGAGGCGGTTTTGATTTTGTGCCTTCCTTTTTATTCTATTTTATGGTTTTATTGATTTCACGTGTTTTAAAATTGTAAGCCACCCCAGGCTGCTTGGAGCAGGAGGGGTGGGGTATTAAATGATTTTATTTATTTATAAATAAATAAATAAACTACACCCCATCTGACAATCTGCCTATCGTATGTAAATTGCTAGAACTTGCACAATGTACTTAATTAAATTTTGACTTATCAATATGTTAATAAAGAATTAACATAAGTAACACTTAACAGGTTGAAAAGATAATCTCAGTGAGAAGACAAATGTATTTCAGCAACATAAGGATATTTATTATAATCAGATAATTTCCCTTGAAATTTTGTTGTATTTTTCCCCGTTTGTCTAATATAGAGCTTGGAAAGTGTTGGCTGGAAAAATGACTTTCTGTGATTTTAATTTTTTTATTAATTTTTTTTTAAAAAAAACCAACACACTGACTGCAATCATTGTTCTCCTTGCGCAATTATAAAGCATTCGAATGGGCACTGAAGCTAGAAGGTTTGATGTGAACATCTTAGTCACAAAAGAGAAATCAAAGTAATGCATTAAGGTATTAGAAAGGCATGCATAATTCATAGGTCTCCAAGTTTCATGACTGTAAACCTTGCCAGCATTTTTTTTTTTAACATTGTTCTTAAATTAATGTTACTTCCCTTTCAAATCTGACCAGGTAAATATCAGTGTACTGGTAAAAATATTTTTATTCTTACAGCTTTTAGACAATGCAATAATGGAAGTCTAATGTTTGCTGTCATACAATGATACAGTTAAAATTGATTGTTTCCTCTGAGAGTTTGCTGTTCTCTTTCTGTTTCTTTCACCTTTTATTGTCTGGATGCAAGCCTAAGAGAAAACATTTTAAGGATTCTATTATATATTAACCTGTTAACCCCATGCACCCACATAGAGGTTCATTCTGCTCCTGACATATCTCCTTACTGTATTAAACATTTTCTGGAAGAAAATGGAGCTGAGAGAAATCTCTGAACACATGACATCAATTTCCACATTTAAGGGAACTCTGTAGTATTCTTGATGTGCAAAGGAGGCAATTTTGTATTTCTAATGGACCTTTTCTTAAGGGGATAAAAAAGATGGGTACGTCTTTGTGTGTAGTTTGTGTGTGTGTAAGGGGGCACTGGCCTCTGTGTGTGCATATGCAAATGGTGACCCTATAATAAACAGCAAATAATAAGGACCCTGATATCTGTGAACTCTAGAGCACCAGGCAGTGGGATCTCATGCCCTCCTCCCATCCTGGGCAGATGGATCCTGCTCACTAGTGTCATTCACCCAACAGGAAAATTTCATTCCCTGGGTACAGCTGCCCACCACCAGCTGCCTGTGAAAACAGGAAAAGCCCCTGAACCATAAAGTGCGTAAACAAAAAAATAAACCCAAATCAAACACAATCTACTCCTGTAGATCACCATTGTCTGGAACTAAGCTTCCCCTTGACCAGCACAACATACCATAAATCTAACCTTGAGTGAAGCTCAAGCTGTTAGACCAATATTTAAAATCATCAAATTAGAAGCGGAAGCTGAGAGCCACAAAACACATTAACACAAACCCAAAAATTGCAGGACAGTATTTGTGTTTTAAATACTCAAGTCAAAAGGGGCTTTTTTTGTATCCGTATCTTATCCAAACCAAATGCATAGCCCTGCTGTACAGTAGTATGAAAGTAAAGTCTTTTCTGGTATTTTCAGTAATCTTTTCACATTTACTCTTAATGCCCTAGTGCCCATGCAGCTATGGAAGACTTACTGGATGGATACTATTCTGACTCATGCATCAAGAACAGAATGGTTAACTAAGCTTATTTTCAAAATCTTCATTAGAAGTGTTACTGAAGTGCAGGTAAAAAACAAGAACAAATCTTGCACATTTCAGATTCCTAATCCCCCCCCCCCCCAAACACCAGGCCTAACAGCTAGATATAATAACCTCTCTTTATTTACCCACATTTCTCTTTAACTGCCCACGTTTATGCACAATGGGTAAAAACAGATGAATGGAGGACTTGGTGGCTCCCCGGTCTGGCCCGGGGTGGGAAACCGCAGTCGACATGAACCGGGCCAGGTTGGGACACAGAACAAAAAGGTCTACAGCTGGAGAGCCATCCCACTACCTGTATGGTCTGGGTAGGACGGAAAGCACATCAAACATGTGGGCAGCCAGCCCCACCCGCGCCCTGCTCCCAGTTCCCCGATTCCCTGCCATGATGGACTGCCTTGGTGACCAATGATGGGCAGCCATGGCTGCCCCTGACCTGGGACGAGTATGGTGGGTCCACACAGACATGCTAGCTGACTTTGTTCTGCATGGGTGGCCCTTAGCACAGCCTGTCACCTTGGAGATTTTCTGAGGGCACAGCCGAGGCTAGCTGCCTATCTGTCCCAGCGCAGAAGTGGGCCACCATCTGTCGACATCCAAAAAGACAAGTTGCTGGGTCCCGGGCTACAGAACGCCAAAGTGGGTGTGAGTGGGCCACTGTCAGGTTTGTTTTTACCCAATGAGAGACACAGTAATTAGTCCAAGGTCTCAGAAATTGTCACGGATTCTCCAGTGTTTGACCTTTTTGATCCTGCTAGATCTCTCAGCTGCTTTTGATACAGTGGACCACGGTCTGCTGTTGAGATGGCTGCGAGACCTGGGGGGTCTGGTGAGACTGTCCTTGGATGGCTCCGCTCATTCCTCTCGGGTAGAAGCCAGCGGATGGTGCTGAGGGCTGAAACATCTAGCCCCTGGGCCTTGACCTGTGGCATTCCGCAGGGTTCTATTCTGTCTCCACTGCTATTTAATGTGTATATGCAGCCCCTGGGGGAGATTGTGAGATGGTTCAGGGTGTGTTGTCACCAATACGCTGATGATACTCAGCTGTACCTCTCATTTTCAACTGACCCAGGTCCTGCTGTCTCATTACTTTCCCAATGTTTGGAGACTGTGGCAGAGCAGACTGAAGCTCAATCCCAATAAGACGGAGGTGATGGTGGTGGGAAGGGCAGGGGCAGGTGCTGGCCCCCCTGATAGGGGGCGTTCGCCTGCCTGTTGCTCTTCAGGTTCGGAGTCGGGGTGGTTTTGGATTTGGGCCTCTGTCTGGATCAGCAGGTGGAGGCAGTGGCTAAAGCCGCCTTTCGCCAGCTGTATCTGGTATGGAGGATTCGCCCCTATATCTCCGGGCCTGATCTGGCCACTCTCATCCATGCCTTCATCACCTTGAGGCTAGACTACTGCAATGCTCTCTACATGGGCCTTCCCTTGTTTCTGGTTTGGAGGCTGCAGCTAGTGCAGAATGCGGTGGCCTGTCTCTTTACAGGGATGGGGCGGTGTGAGCACATAACACCAGTGCTCTGCACTGGGTGCCTATAGCGTACCGAGCCCGATTCAAGGTGTTAGTATTGATCTATAAAGCCCTGCACGCTCTGGGCCCCTCATATCTCAGGGACCGCCTCGCCCTCTGTGCCTCAGAGTGATCCCTTCGGTCCACTAGGGGTGCCTTTCTGGCGGTCCCCTGTGTAAGATGGGGGGGGGGCACAATGGAGAGGGCGTTCTCGGTGGCCGGGCGGCATTTATGGAATTCCCTCCCGGAGGAGGCTCGCCTGGCCCCGGGCCTGTTGGCCTTTCAGCATATTTGTAAGACTTGGCTGTTCACCCAGGCCTTCAGAGGGGAGGGTGGGGTGGGGTGTTGGGTTTTAGTAGGGGTGGGACCCCGGGGTAATTACCAGATACCGGATTTACCGGTTTCCGGTTCTCAAAGAACCGGATTCCCGGATTAAATCCGGTATACCGGTACCGGTTTTATTTCATTGATTTCAATGGGGCACTGTGCCACAGGTCAATGAAATACAATTAATTCCTCCCCCCACCCACCCTGCCCAGCCTGGATTTTTGTTAAAAAAGAGCCCACCCCCCAGCACCAGCGGCCGCGGCGTCCCCGCAGCCGCCGGTAAGTATAGACCCGATCCCTGGGGTGTGTGTGTGTTTAACCCCCCCCCAACCCCCCAGGGATCACCCCTACTAAAGTTGAGTGCTTTTGCTTT
>QEPC01007800.1:1758866-1779345 GCA_003113815.1 Sphenodon punctatus
GCCTGAATGTTTGTTTGTCTTCTCCCATGTCTCTCCCGCTGTCCCCTCTCCTTGTCTCCCCCTCCTTGTCTTTTAGATTGTAAGCCACAGGCAGGGACCGCAGCTGATTGTATGTTCTGTACAGCGCCAGGTTGTTACTGGCGCTTTATAAATGTTTAATAATAATAATAATAATATCTTGGGGACCACCTCACCCTCCACGCCTCAGAGCGATCCCTTCGGTCCACCGGGGGCGCCTTTCTGGAGGTCCCCCGTGTAAGACGGGGGGCCGCAATGGAGAGGGCGTTCTCAGTGGCCGGGCCGCGGTTGTGGAACTCCCTCCCGGAGGAAGCTCGACTGGCCCCGGGCCTGTTGGCCTTTCGACGCATCTGTAAGACTTGGCTGTTCGCCCAGGCCTTCGGAGGCGAGGGTGGGGGGTGGGTTAATTTTTGTGGGGGGTGTTTTAAATTTGTTTTAGTTATTATATTGTAGATTTTGTTTTATGTTTTAAAATTGTTTTTATACTATGTTGGAAGCCGTCCCGAGATGTCGTAGGCATGGGGGGCGGCATATGAATATAAATAAATAAAATAAATAAAATAACTTATTTTCTGCCAGGCATATTCTGGGTATGAATAATGAAATAGCTGATGCCCTTTCTGTGTTTCAGATGCAGCACTTCTGGAAACTTGCCCTTTGGGCAAGGTGAATGCAGGCGTTTGTCCCAGTGGCGCTCTGGGGGTGTGTGGAACATTGGATATTAGAGTTATTCAGCACAGTGCGGAACTCAGTGGCTCCCTTCACCTGGGCTACTTATGACTGTGCATACAGGAAGTTTTTGAGATTTGCTGAGAGCAAGGGTTTCCCATTCCACTTCCCCAGATAATTCAGTTTGGGTTGTATCTATGGGGTAGAGGTTTGGGCCGTAATATAATAGCAGGAAAGTGGGTGGCTTTGTCTTTTATGGACAAAATAGTGGGTTTTCCAGAGGTTTCTCAGTCACCCATTTTGAAGGCTATTTTGGAGTCATGGCACAAACAGGCTGGAAAGAGTGGATTCTCGTCTCCCATTACCCCCCCCCCCCGAATTTGGTAGATGTGAGTGCCAGGTTAATGGAGATAGACACTACCATAAGGGAAGCCATTCTTTTCAGGACTGCATTTAGTCTGGCATATTTATTTTTGAGCTTTAATAGTGAGTAAACTTGGGGTGAGCTCACGTTTTGACCTGTTAGGTAAGACGGTTCACGATAAACTCCAGTTAAGTGGTTATTCTTAGCTTCTTGCAGGATGCACTAGAAAGCAAAGAGGCTGTTAATGATAGTTGTGAGGTTGTGGCCCTGTTAGAGGCTAAACTCGGCATGAAAGAAAGGAAAGGATGAGTGAGGATTTAAACTTGTCTATATCTGTCCTACATTTTGCTCAGTCTACAGTTTTGGCTTTTCCTGAGGAGTTCTTCTTTGTGAGCTGAAAGCTTTCATACTCTCGTCACCAACAGAATTTGATCCTGTAAAAGAGATTATCTGATCTACTTTGTTTCCATATTTGTTGAGAAATAAAGGACATAGTCCATTTCAACAGACGTTAGTCTGCAAATGATGGCAACACATGAGTTTGGTGGATGATCCAACCATGCATTACCTGTATGGCAAGTCATTATCCTGAAGATGAAGACAGAACCAGAATCAGAAATTCAGATCATGCGTTATTGCATAGTTGGAAAGATCAACAGTGGTACGTGTGATTATAAGCAAAGCAAAAAATAGTCCTGATAATGCATATCTAATTCAGCAATGTCTCTACATTCTAACATATTGCATTCTAGATAAATATTTCTGTACCTAGATATTTTTAACAACCGTACTTCTTTCTTTTGTAAGTGCCCTTACTTCTCCTTTATATTTAAACTGACTTTGGATACCAGGAAAAATAAAGCAGTGTTTTTTTAAAAAAAATGGTTTGGATGGGATGTAGCACCGCAAGTATTACATACAGGTTACAGTTCTCTTTTGATGATATGCTTTCCTGGGAAGTGTCTATTCCTTAACATTTTAACAAGTATTAAGTTTCTTAAGAAGTCCTTCTTTTAGAAAAGGAACTTCAGGGATTATCTCCGGGCATCAGTTTCTGCCTTTCTTGATATCAATCCCCCCAAATAATCCTCTGCAGCAAAAATGGCATTAAAACAAACACATCTCAAATTCCATCACTAAGATAAATCTTAACATTATTCTTTCCTTATAATACCCAGATTCTAAGCTACATAAGTTATCTGAATGAATTACTGATAAGGCAAAGAGGATAAGAAAAAGTATATACTTTAGTAAATTCAGCCTTACTAAGACCGTATTATTTATGCTACCTATAGCTGAAAACCCTTCTTCCTTTGTATCTTAGAACACACAGAGCTGAAAGTACTTTGTTCTGAATCAACTGACTGAAGCAAATTTATTAATATAAACACCCGCAAGAAATATTAAATAGTAGCAAGAAGTGCTAAGACCTCCAGTAACATGAACTGCTTTTTTTTTTTTAAATAACCCACCGGTTAATTTTCTTTCTCCCACTGACCTAGCAAACCAGTCTTTGATTAAAGACAGGTGAGGAATTCAATATGGATATTTTATCTGGTAAATATCTTATGGCAATCATTTATTGTGAGGAATAGGTCTACACTTTTTGATTGTTCATATCTTTTGGGTAAATACTTAGCTTTCTGTGGATTGCTGAATTAGCTGACTTGTTGGGATGTTCAGTGCCCATTCATAATTCTTGCTGCATGACTGGTCAAGTGCTTAAGCAAGTGTTTAACTGTACACATTAGAGCTGTGCACCAGGGACCGATGTCGTTATTCATTTTCATTATTTAAAAACTGTCATTATTTGTTTTAGTTACTAACGAAATTTAGTTTTTCGTTATTGTTGTCGTTATTGGTATCGCGTGACAACAAAAATTTTGTCTCCATTTGTTTCCGTTTTCATCAGCCACCTGCCCCAGTCTTCTGTGAACTCCTTCCTCCCTTTCTCATTATGATGCAGTAGTGCACAATATGTAATATGTATGTACAGAATCTAACCTAAACCTACTAGCCTGTAGTATGTATGCAATATGTTCCCATAAGTATCTATAACAATAAACTTTTATATGCTATCTCTGTCTCGGCGGCAGCCCAACCCGGCATGGGGAGGAAAAGTGCCAACGGTTCGGTCCAGAATGGGTTTGGCTGCCGAACAAACGTGTCAGCAGCTGGGCTGTCAGGGAGGGCAGGAAGACACACAAATGTGCGGCTTGTTGACTCCCCTCCGTGGTGTGCCCCACCCCTTGGAAGCACCCACTCTATTCCCTGGGAGCAATCTGTGATACTCTGTAGCCCAGCCTGGGCATCTTTGTATTAATTAACATTTGTAACCTCTAAAGAGGAATGGGAATTTGGATCTATTTATGGATTCAGATTAATTATGGATTTGTATCTCGGAATTTTACGGATTTCTATACTTATGGATTTATTTTCCCATTGACTTCAATGGGAAACCAATCTGCCATTCATTTCAATGTGCCATTCATTCTATAGCCACATTATTAGAATAAATGGTACAGACACAGACACAGACACGAGGAGCTAGGTATAGGGGGTGGGAGGCTAAGTAGGTTGAGGGGTTTGCAATGTGGTGAGGGTTTGGGTGGCTGGAAGTGGGCTGAAAGGATAGGGGTGGAAGGAATGAGATTTTAGTTGCAAGTGACAGAGTGGGAGTTTTACAATATTAGTTTTGGTTTTGTTGCTGGTTTAATTGTATTGTGGAGGCTGCAGTGGGAGAGGGATTTAGGGACAACCAGTGCTCCTCTGGGAGAGAAAAAAGTATAGGTTTGGAGGGGAGAAAACATGGGGAGAGTGGAGTAGACTGTAGGGTGAGACTCAGAAGTGCAGGCTGGGATGGATGCGAGTTGGGTTTTTGATGTTTTATGTGTGTGATTCACTTGTTTTGTATGTTAGTATGTTGTTTTTATTGCATTGAGCTGTCCTAGTTCTTGGAGCCATGAGTTGAAAAATAACTTCTCCCCCCCCCCCCCCAACTTACATTTAAAAAAAACCACCCAAAATTTTATGCTAATCTCAAGATTTTGTCACCCACACTCATTAATAAATTCAGATATATCCATGATATCCATAATAAATGCTGCTCTAGCCATATAGGGCAGTAGTGTGTAAATAAGCAGAATTAATTAATTAGTCTGGCTGAAAAAGCCACGAGATTAGCATAAAAATCATGATTTCTTTAAAATGTAAATTTGACATAGCAGAATTTATTCATACTTCATCCATAGTGTAATAATAAAAAACTGCATATTGTGTTAGATGCTAACAGCTGCCCTTCTCCCAAGTCTTCTCTAGAGTCTGGCTGCCAAAATCACGAGATTAACATAAAAATCATGAGGTTTTTTTTTTTGTTGTTTTTTTTTAATGTAAGTTGGGGGAGGTGGGGTATTTGCCATCTTATGACTCCCAAGAGGTAGGACAGCTCAATGCAATAAAAACAACACATAAAACACAATACAAATAAATTGCACAGATAAAACATTCCAAGTCGCATACCATCTCACCCTGACTGCACTCCTGAGTCTCACCCTGTGGTCTCTTCCACTTTCTCAATGTATCTTCCCCTCTTAAACCCACATCTTTCTCTCTCCCAGAGGGGTGCAGGTTGTCATTAAATCCCTCTTCCCCTGCAGCCCCACAATACAATCAAACCAACACCAAAAACAAATCTTATCTTATAAAACTCTGTCACTTACAAATAAAACTTCTTTCCATTCTGTACCCCCTCTGCCCACTGCCAGCCTTTCATCACCTAGTCCCTCACCTCTCTCTCTCTTAATGGTCCATTTATTCTAATAATGTGGCTATTAGAATAAATAGCTCATTGAAATGAATGGCAGATTGGTTTCAAATTACACCCCATACTGGCGTATTATTTTCAAATTACAAATCCGTAATGGTGCTGTGATTTTGGATTAATCCATAATTGACATTTTTGCACAGCTATGGTTTAATCCAAATCTGTAATGCCCAACCTTAACTTCTGCCCCTTTCCTTCCCAGCATACCTTCTGAGGGCTTCCTGTTCCTGTCATATGCTTCATTGGGCCTTCTTAGTTGTACCTAGCATTCCTGTCTTCCTGGACGCTTTGACCTAGAAAGGAGCAGGGTCACGTCAGAAAAAAGGCAGGGGAAATGGATTCTTCTGTCTCTTTCTGATGTGACTCCCCCTCCTCTCCCCCCCACGTACCCTGAAAAAAAATGTAGCACCTTCCCCAAATAACCCAAGGCAAATAGAGGCTCTCTCTGGGCCTAGAGATGTTGCAGCAGGAGCTGGAGTGTCTAGGTCAAGCCTGGAGGAGGGAGGGGGGATTGTATTGTAATAGTGGTTGGTTGCTGGCTAGCCCAGGAGTTAATTCTGTGCTGCCTTATCCCTAGCCAGCACTCTGTCACATAGATATGTTACAAAGCCTCAGTGTCACCATTCCAGGAGAAAAAGAAAGTGTCTAATGAATGCAAGATTATTGCCTAAACATATGGGAGAAGATTAGCATTAAATTGGGCCTAATTGGTACTCATCACAACTAAATAAAATTATAGTTTAATATTACAGAATGTTTTATGTTAGAATGCAAGACTAAGCAAACCATACCAGAAATATATTTGGTGGTAGCAAAGCCCCACCCCCCCAAAATAAAAGACCCAAGTAACATTTAAATGATTTAGCCAACATACTATCTCATAACCTAATCCTCAAAAGTGCTGCACTGGCACAAGCCCCGTTGATGTAAATGGATCTTATACAGGAGCAATATTCTGGTGTTCAGAGCCTCAGTTTTTACTTCTCTTTTCCTGAACTTCTTCACCAGTGGGTCCTAAGCTTTTTGCCTGTGTGACCCCATTTTGACTCCAAGTATTGTGACACCCCTACCCCAAAGATAGCAATATAGACACAGAGAGTATAGCAAATAGTCAGGATAACCTTGCCTTTCCATATGTTGCCTGCTCAGTTGTCTTTCCTCCCTTGTCCATCCCAGAGTGTAAGCCTTTTGGGGCTCGGTTCTGTCTAGTAATGACTGTTCAGCACCAGGCACATTAGAATAGAATAGAATATTTATTTACGGCTCTAGGCCAAAAATTTTAACATCAAAATCTTTACAAGAAAAAGGTACGTATGTACTGTCCTTACGCAGTGTGCCAGTACTCAAATAACAAATATAATATGACCACTCATATAACCACTCCCCAAGCTCAGTGTCTGACAATCTCCCAAGGGTTTGGGAATTCCGTACAAATAAAATGACCGTATCAGAATTTGTGCTGGTGCCTCAACCTCAAGCACGAGGTTACTTCCTTCCATCAAAGAGATTGGCTGCCCCCTTCTCCTCCGCATGCAGACCTCCCTCTTTCTTTTACCTTGTGCTGCTACCACAAATCTGGCCAATGCTGTTAATGTAGCCATTGTTATATCATACAATACGTTTGCTGTCTTTTCTTGCAAGGTCCTTCCCGTGATGACTTTTTCTAGAGGTGACAGCCAGATGCACCTCTCTTTCTCATAGAAGGGACATTCCCATAGAATATGCACTGTGTCTTCTACTTTCCTCTGTCTACAGGGACACCATCTATGATCCCTTGGGATCTTAGCCCATCTTCCCTCTTGCATCCTGGAGTCCAGTTGGGAGAACCTCAGTCTTGTTAATGCCCATCTCAAGGGGTATGAAGGCATTTTCTGCAGGGGAGCGTCTACTGGGAAAGGATACCGATTTAATAATACATGCGTCAAAGTCCCTACCTTATGTAATGAAATATCAATTAACCGCCTCATGATGGTCTCCTTATCTGTTAGTAAAGGTACCTGGTCTGAGCTAATCCCGAGCAAACCCAGTCCTATCCTTTCAAATTCTACTCTGATCTCTGTAGCCCAGGTTTTCCATCCCTTCAAGTAATCCGACATTTCCAAGAACAGCCTTTTGGGGGCACGATTCGGAGAGAGAGATCGCAGCTTCATCCAATAGGAAAAAAGTCTCTGTCTCACTTTTGTTACTACATTTATAGCTCCGGCTTCCACCCTGACAAGTGCCCGGGGGGTTGATCTCTGCACCCCCAATAATTTCCTCAGAAATGAGACCTGGGGTATCTTGGCAGCCTCACAGGCCACCGGGTCTAGCCCCCACAACTCTGCACCATACAGCAGGATCGCGTCTAATTTGACCTCTGCCACTTTCAAGACTTCTACACATGGACGTTTCCCACATCTATTATAAAAGGCCAAAATCCTACCTGCAGCTTGAACTGCTCTCAGTTTTGCCCTTTGTGCATTATCTGTCCATGTCAGGGTGGTGTTAAAGGTCACCCCCAAGTATGTAAAGACAGATAGTACTTCCAGTTTTGATTTACCAAGTGCCCATACTCCATCTATGTTGGTTCCAAAGGCAACTACCTTAGATTTTACTGGGCTTATT
The DNA here is from genome assembly GCA_003113815.1 of Sphenodon punctatus. Classification (NCBI taxonomy): domain Eukaryota; kingdom Metazoa; phylum Chordata; class Lepidosauria; order Sphenodontia; family Sphenodontidae; genus Sphenodon; species Sphenodon punctatus. Next base: position 1,766,345 of record QEPC01007800.1, read on the forward strand.
ACCAGGGTATTTTCCTGAGCATATAAATTCAGTTCCTTCAACATCCTTCGGGGACCAATTTTTGACAGTGAGACAAGCGCCATATCATCTGCATAGAACAATGAATATATCTCACCTCCTTGTCATTGGGTGATGGTGAGCTTTATTCCTGAGTCTAGCGGCTAGATTGTTAATATAGAGGCTGAAAAGCGTCGGTGCTAATACGCCGCCCTGCTTGACTCCTCTTTCTGTGGTGAATAGCTCTGTAACTTCTCCGTTTACCCCATATCTAACACACGTTTTTGTATCTGTATAATAAGCTTGAATCAGTTTTAGTAAATTGGGCTCCATCCCCAATGCTCTGAGTTTGTTCCACAATATTCCTCTATCTGTGGTATCGAACACCCCTTGCAAGTCAATAAATGCAACATAAACAGGTTGCTTGACATGCAAGTACTTTTTGAGGAAATGGTAAAGCATTGATCGATGCATGAATAGCCCTGGCAGAATCCCGCCTGCTCTTCTCCCAAAATGCTTTCTTCATTAATCCAGTCCCGAAGATGTCCTAATAGATCCTTACCATACATTTTGGAAGATAAATCAGTCAGACTTATGGGTCTATAGGACTCTGGATTAGATCTGTTTCTTTTTTTATAAATGGGTACGAGAATATTGTTTTTCCATGTTAAGGGGAACTTGTTAAATTCTGTTACTATATTCATAATTTTGCTCAGGGCAGCGGCCCACAGCTGAGGGGCAAATTTAAACAACTCTGCTGGTAATGTGTCTGGACCTGCTGCCTTATCTACTTTTAGCTCTTTTATTAATTGGAGTGCCTGGTCCTTGGTCACCTTATACTTTCTCAGTTGCTCACTCCCTTCCTCTCCTAAGTGTGTTTCCCTATCAATATCGCCTACAGTATGTTCCTTTGTTGGGCTGAATTTATCCTTATAATAAACAATCTGCTGCCATAATATGAGAATCCGGGAGTGAGTTTTATCTTTCATTTCCTCCCCTGCTATTCTCCAAAAAGCCTGTGAGTCTTTCCTTACTGCTGCTTTTCTTAGTCGAGCCCAAGCAAGATTCTGGAAAGACTGCTTCTTTTTGCTCAAGAGCCATTTATATTTTTGTTTTGTCTGTCTCCACATAGTAGCTTCCTTTCTTTCTTGATCTCTTGTTTTTTCCCATATAATGGATCAATTTCTTTTTCTCATTTAAAATTCTTTGTCAAACTAACTCTGGTGGTAGCTTGGTCTGCCTCCCCCTCTCTGTGTCCCTGTCAGCAGCTCCTGTAACTTACTCAACATCTTCTGAAACCTGTTCAATATATTTTCCAAAGGATTCACTATTTCGAGGCCTTGATCTTGTGCCTCTAAGTATCCGCTACAGGTTTACTTTGTGTTTCCCCATATCTCTGCAGTCCATTTTACTGATCTCCACCAGGCACATTATAAATCATCACCATCATCATTACAATCCCATCCTCAGATGAATTTCAGCCCACAGTTTGGGGTCTCTTCTCTGTGCCATTCCTGAAGCTGGTCAGTCAAAATCTCTGGTCTGAGAATGAAACAAAGTTAAATATGAATAGAAATGTGACAATTTATAGTTGCAAACATACCCCAGAAGAGGAGTCTACTATTTAATTCATTTAAATAAAAAACCCCACCTACACACAAAGCACAAAACAAGGCAGTAAATATTCTGAGAAGTGTGACTCCAGCACAGGACTACCAGCATTTGCAGACATATGTTTCACCAATTAAGCTAGTCAAGTAACTTTTCATCCAGACACAATTATATACTTGCCACTGTTGTTAGACTTTAGTTTTTCAGCAACCAGTAAGCAAGGTGCTGTAAAGAAACCTGCATAAAAGCATAGTCCTTACACCAGGTTTTATTCTCCCTACATCTAGAATCCCCAATTCTTTGCATTCTCCCATATTAGTTAGGGCTTCTCCTTGAGCGAATGTCAGGTGGTCATGATCTGATTGGGGTGCTCAGCACAAGTTGACCACCCCATATAGACATGGGGTAAACTCGCATGTACATCTTCTAAACTCCTATGTCCGCAGGACCCTGGAAGCTGTATAATCAGTCCCGGATAATCCCCAGATTGCTGCTGCGTGTGAGTGAGACACTTTGATTTCCAGCCCTGTTTTAAACTCGGATCTGACAAATAGATCAGATCTAAATGTCTGATCCGAATTTAAAGTGGGGCTGGAATTTGGAGTGACTCGCTCACAAGCAACAGTGATCAGGGGATCATCAGGGGCTAATTATACAGCAAGTACTGTATAGATTACATGGCCACATCATCCAGACACAATTATATATTGTATACATGACCACATGCACATATCCCTGTTGGATATGGCTCCACTGAAGTGTGAGCATCAGACGATGCCATTAAACACAGAGAAGAAAAATGTTCCCATCACACACAGTACAGTACTGACTCTTAGCCACGACAAACTTTGTTTTCTTTCCAAGTATCTGAGAGACTCTGACTTCCTGCATTTCTTCCTGCTTTGCAGAAAAAATAGACAAAAACTTATCTGGAAGGTATTGCTTAAGTTGATATTTACCAACTACTGTTGTGACTCTTTTTAGCTTTGTTGGCTGTCTCTATTATGACAGCACTGGCTATGGACCTAGATAATAGAATCTTAGAGTTGGAAGGGACCTTGAGGATCATCTAGTCCAAGCTCCTGTATGGATGCAGGATGGGTGTAGCCACACAATGAAATTACTGTGCCTTGGGCAGCCTTACCCCACTTTGGGCAGCCTAACCACGCTATCTTATTCTCTGTAAAGCGCCAGGTACATTGCTGGTACTATATAAAAGCTTATAGTAGTAATAATAATAATAATAATAATTAACAACAACAACACAGTGCATCATGTGTTTGGTGGCCACCATATGTTCCTTGAATTCTCGGAAAAAGACTGAGGATGCAGCGCGTAGCAGCCTTACCCAAATTGTGGTAAGGCTTCCCAAGGCACAGTAGTGCCTTTCGTGTGCTTGGTCCCTGTCTGCCCTGCTGTGTGGCGAGGTCAGCTGTGGGACTTTGAGTGGCAAGTGCTAGGTCCAGTCCTGCGCAACCATGTCATGGCCTGGGGTGGGATAGTAGGTGGGCCAGGGGAGGGGGTTTGGGCAGGGCCAGGTTCCCGCTCATGTGGGCAGTGCCTTGGCCAGCTCCCCTATGGGTGGGGGAGGGGAAAGTCTGTCCTGCTCTCCATTCTGGCCCTGAAGTGTGGCAGCAACAATTGCCCGCCATAGAGTGCACAAGGATTGAGCCCTCTGCAGCTCTTGTGGAAGCACCCAGTGTCTCATTCTCAAATCTCTGCAACAATAGAATTCTCTAGATCTCCAAATGACTTTGGTGGAGTGCAATTCATGTCTTTGAAAATCTGCCTCCAGCCTGCCAGTGAATTCAAATTGTATTTTCCATCATCCACTGAATCTCATGGGTTTGTCCACAGCTGTGGATAAATCCATGGAAATCTATCATGTATTGAAATTGCCGAACATCGTCCAGGGCAATTTTGCAGATGTTTATGAGACTCTGTGTTTTTGCATCTACCTGATTGCCCACATAGGATAATTTCAGACTTGCTGGGCCCGAAGGCCTGCCACGCTGAATCATGCACCGGGATCCGTTTCAGATCCCGGTCAGGAATCAGATCGGCCGTCCTTTAGATGTGCCGACCTGATTCTCACTGGGGATCGGGGAGGGGGTGGGGCTACATCGCCCCCTCCCCGGGCCACCCGTCCTCCAGGAGATGGGCGGGCGCTGCAGCCAATTCGGCCGCTGCGGCCGATCCCGTCCCATGGTTGGGGCCGGATTCCCAGATGGGGCTGGCGGCCAGATGTTCAGCATGGCCATTGCCAGCCCCGTCCCGGGTCGTGGCCAATCTAACCATGATTCCGGAGGTGAGGCTGGCCTCACCTCTGGAATCATGGTTATTTTGATTCCTGCCAGGTATTCACCGTGGTGAACATCTGGCAGGAATCTTTTAGATGTTACGGGACAAATGGCCACCACAGGGGATTCGCTGTGGTTGACCGTGGTCTCATAATGTCTGAAATTACCCATAGTTTCTCACCCTTGGAAGCTGCCCTTTGATGCAAGGGATCTCTATGGTTTCTTGGACAATTGCAGACCTGAAGTAGGGCATCAGGTTTATCTACATGTAACAGCAGATATCTGCAAACAGCTGCTGTGTGTTGTCTGAGATGCTTTCTGGGATCACAACCTGCATTAAACATATGGTACAAAGTGAGTTTGCACAAAATTGATGTAATGAGTGAAAGTGTGTTAAATGCACAAACCAGCGGTTAATATTACATCTGGTATCAATCACCCTAGAATCAGGGCTGGCCCTGGCGTAACCATATCGGCAGCACAAATGGCTGCCTAGGGCATCATGCTGAAGTGGCAGCAAATCCCCTATCCCATGGCAAGCTGAGTGATTCGGTGAGTGGGGTGGCTGGATCAGGGGCCAGGAGGTGGGGGGACCCAGGGCTGCCAGTGGGTTGTGCCGTGTCTTGGGAGGGAGGGCAGCAAAATTTCCTTTACCAGGGTGGCAAAAAACATAGCACAGGTCCTGTCTATAATATATGTAAGATTGCAATGCCTGGAATTTCTGTAATTGTATCAGTACGTGATTTTAATTGACAAGAGCATGGAAGTGATGGGTGTACATGTTACACTCTGGTCTTAGCCCCTATTGTTTAATCTGTCATGCAGGAGCTTATTGTAAAGCTTTGAAAGAGAATGAACAAATATCGTGCAAATCACCAAGCCTTTCCATTATACTGATGTGTATTCTTTTCTAAGAGTGGCACATTTACTCAGTCTATTATATGAGTGTCTAGTATTCATTGTTTCTACTTCTGTATGAGAATAGAACTTGTTCCTGAAAGAATTACCTTGCTAGCCATAGTAAGTAATACTCCTTACTGAATCCACATGACCCAAGATAAAGAAGGGACAGTTTCAACAAGTCCTTAATTTGAATTGTCAGAATTTTTAAGTGACTCTGTTGAACTTGCATATTTCCTTTTTTCTTCATAAACCTGCAGTTCACAACTAGATTTGAGAAGGCCTGATTTTTTCACTGCCTTGCAGCTGCGCAGTGACTTAAATCTGTGAATGGTGTGTGAGAGTTAAGTGGTATACTCCAATACAGTAAAATTTATACCACTTCACATAGGGCTGAATAAGAACACCGCAAGATACTAGCCAATAAGGAACCAAGCCCAGGGTCTCGTTACATGTGGTGATTTAATTATTTATACACTTTTGTTCATTGCTTCAGTAAGTAACGTTTTCAGTGTTCAGTGAATCATTTTAAAAATGGTATACTGTGCTGAAGAGCAAAAAGCTTCATCCTAACCAATAACATTTGGCAGCATATTAAGGGTCCATGTTCAACATCCATTTAGCAATTTTACTCCAGCTAATAGGGTGTATAAGGCAATGCTTTCTCACCATTCAGAGCTCATATAGCTATTGTTTGCTTACAGGATAATGGTTGAGCACTTAATTAGAAGTGAACAAATGGCAAAGCATTGGATGATTAAGCTAAAGTTATAATATAATCATTACCCGCATATTAATATATATTAATTAACCCAATATATTACTATATATTAATGCTTTTATATATTTTATTGTATTTGTATTGTTTGATTTGTTAGCCGCCCTAAGCTGTCTGTCAGGAGGGGCGGGGTATACATTTTAAAAATAAATAAATAAATATAGAGACCTCCCCTCTTACCGGTCGGGGCTGGGAGGGATGTAGTCGGGGGTGTGTGGAGGTAGGCGCGGGCATTGGGGGTGGTGTCAGGTGGGCCCGGGGAATGTAACAGGGGGACTGGGAGGTAGGCGCGGGCATTGGGTGTGTGTGTCAGGTTAATGCTAGTATTTTAAGACTTTTCTTTCCTGACAAGCAAGAACCTTGACTCTTCTTAATTTTAGCTTTTTGATGTCAGCATCCAGCTACTATGGTGATTAATATTTCACTGTAGTGCCTTGCCAGGGCTGTAAGGACATATGGATCATACACTAGCCAGGCATGAAAGTTTACTTGACAGAAATATTCCGTACTTACTGGCTGTGGGGACTTGGGAGACACTTGATGCATCTCCTGTGGCTGGGCAGGTGATGGGGAAGGTTGTGCACTGGTAGCCATTGGAGCAATAAAAAGATGGAGAAAATCTGTTATCCATTGAAGACAGGATAAGAAGCAATGGTTCTAAACTACAGGAAAGTAGGTTTAGGTTAAATATTAGGAAAAATATCCACATTGGCAGAATGGTTCAGCAGTGGAACAAGGGGTGTTGACAAATGAGACAATAGCCCACTGCAGTCCGTGTTCAGTCTGTGCAGACTCTACTCAGCCCCCGCTCACTTATTTAGCATGTCCAACCTAAAAACAGGGAGCTCCCTCTGTGTATTTCTTGTGTTTATTGGCAGTTCCCACTTGCAGTGCCAGTGAAAGTGAGAGTGATGAGAGAGTCAGGAAATGGCCACTCCCTTGGATGCTCTAGGAATTCCTCCTGTGACTCTATGGTGCTGGCGGACCTGTATGTGTGGAGGTGCTGCATGCACCTAATTGATAGGATGTGGGCACACATTAGCTCGCATTCGCTCACATGGAGAACTCCACATTCTCCGAGACCCCAACATGAGTAGGGGCTGCCGTTCTGGTGAGTAGAAGTCATGTGGATGGTGGGGGCAAACACCTGATAAACAGACAAGTGGACACCCACCTGGTTTGGGCTAATGTCTCATTTGCTAACATCCAAATTCTCCAGGGAGGTTGAGAAATCTCCTTTTTTGGAGGTTTTCAAGAAAAGACTGGATAGGCATCTATCGGGGATGCTTTAGGTGCAGAATATCCTGCCTTCGGGCTTGGGGTTGGACTTGAATCATAGAACTCTCTAGTTCTATGATTCCAGGGTACCTTTCCAGGCAGGCATCCTGGACATGGTATCTACAATGGGTAGGATAGTTCTGATCTCCTCTCTAACTCACAAAGTATATTTGACAGAGGCGAGCAAGTGAGTAGATATTTACAGTTTTGTGTATTGCACATTGCTTTCCCAAATTTAATTATAAAGATGAAAACTTATTCATAATGATGACTTCAAGTAGATACTAGACATAATAACATTTGTGGAATTGTTACACAAAAATGTCAAAATTATTTTTTTTTCTAAAAACTAATTTTGTCCAAATTCCCTCATTGTGACTGTAATTTTTTATGTAATGCATAAGCTCAGAGTGAAATTTCAAGAACTTATAATGAAAAGACTACATGGCTGTTTTTATGGTGGCAGTGATGAACAAATTTGCTACCATATTAGGGCTTAAATAGTCAAGTGGTGCTGAACATATTGGTAGACATTTTTCAGACATCCAGTATCCATTCATTTTAATAGGAATTGGACATCCAAATCCCTTGGACTCCTTTTGAAAATCCCAGCTGCCAAATATGCATACAATGTTGCCCATTTCCGTTTGCTACCTTTGAAATGGAATATCGGTTCCAGTTAGAATACTACCATGTTTTACTGCCCCATAGAGGCAGAACCTGGTACTACAGAGATTAAGCATGGATGAGAGAGTTTTGCTTTTGTGAGTAATGGATTTGTATTAAGCGTTTTCATTGGTTTACAGGCATGTGAAAGCGCACACCGTATCGCCTGATTCTGAAATTCCCACTTGACAGTTTTTGAAAGTTGTGAATATTTTTCTAGCAAATTATTTAGATACCCAGTTCCCTCTGGATGGTGTGTGTGTGTGTATGACTTACTCTGAGACAGTATTCTTCCACTAAAATATAACCTATGGCCATAATCTGACATTAATCAGATCCTCTGACAGCTTATGTGCTGTGATTTACATATGCAGGAGCTAATGCATTCTGAACATTTTAATTGGCTGTGTGCAGCCTGTTGGGGCTGATGCCCCTCAAGGCATGTCCCTGGGAGGGCATTCTAGTTGCCGCCACTTGGAATTATAGGGACAGGCACTGCAGCCCCAAGGCAGAGCAGCCCTGGTTCCCTCCCCTTAGTCTGTCCTGATGACCCTCTTACCTTTGGTCGGGTCCCCGGGTTGGGGTCCTACCCTGCCTGTATCCTGGGTCTGACTCAGCTCCTTTAGAACTGGCAGCTCCCCTTGTCTGAGGGACTGCAATGCTGGAGGCTTGTCCTGCTATGGTCCCAGGGTCCATGCCTCCAATTAATTATTTTATTTTATTTATTTTATCCATTATTTATACCTGCCCATCCTTCTTATGCAGCTCGAGGCAGCTTACAGAAATTAAAATATCATTAAAACCACACATAAAATACATAATACAAATAAAGGGATGGCATACAAATAGAAAAAAACCCCACCCTCCCTAATCCACATCACACCCACCCTTCACCCATCTCCCTCACCAAAGGCCTGATGGAACAGCCAGGTCTTGCACTGATGCCAAAACGAGGTGAGGTCCGGTGCCACTCAGGCCCCCACTGAAAGGGAATTCCACAGCCTAGGTACAGCCACCAAAAACGCCCTTGCCATTGTAGCCCCCTGGACCAACAGGGGAGCATCAAGAAGGGTACTCCTGGCAGTCCACAGAGGTCAATCCAGGGCATGGAGAGTGAGGCGATCCTGCAGATAGGAAGGGCCTAGTTTGTTTAGGGCTTTATAGGTAAGTACCAACACCTTGAATCAGGCCCGGAAGACTATAGGTGACCAGCGCAGAGCACAGAGCACTGGTGTAATGTGCTCTCGACGACCCGTCCCAGTAAGGAGATGGGCCGCCTCATTCTGCACCAGCTGCAGTCTCTGGACCATCACCAAGGGTAGCCCCACGTAGAGCGCATTGCAGTAGTTCAGTCTTGAGGTGATGAAGGCATGGATGACAGTGGCCAGGTCAGCATCTGAGATGTACGGCCGAAGCTGCTGCACCAGATGTAACTGGTGAGAAAAGCACTCCTCGCCACAGCTCCCAACTGAAGATCCAGGTGGAGCTACAGATCGAGGAGTACCCCCAGTCTTTGAACCTGGCAGACCAGCGGGGCATGAACCTCATCAATGATGGGAGATGTCACACCCACCGTCCTCCCTACCAGCATCATCTCTGTGTTGTCAGGATTCAGTTTCAGTTGGCTTGCCCTCATCCAATCCCCCACAGTCATCAGACATCAGGTAAGCACCGAGACTGCCGCCTCTAGGTTGGATGAAAAAGAGAGGTAGAGCTGATTTTCGTAAGCATACTGATGACACTGCACCCCAAACCATCTCACGACCTCGCCCAGCGGCTGCATGTTGAATAAGAGAGGAGGTAGAATGGAACCCTGCAGTGCTCCACGCGAGAGGTCCCGGGGAGATGAAGAACAATCCTTGAGCACCACCCGTTGAGTTCTCCCGGCCACGAAAGAACCCCAGCATTGTCTAGCAGACGGGTCTCCAACATCTCATGATGAATGGTATCAAAAGCAGTGGACAGATCTAATAGGATTAACAGGGTCGAATGACCCTGATTCAATTTCCAGCAAAGGTCATTGACCAAAGCCACTAATGCAGTCTCAGTGCCATAGCCTGAACAAAAGCTGGACTGTGAGGGACTGAGAAAACCGGTGCAGTCCAGATGCTCCTGCAGCTGCTGAGCCACCACCTAAAAAGGGAAGGTTAGAGACTGGCCGATAACTGACAGGGGAGTCAACATCAAGTGATGTGTTTTTGAGCAGGGGCTGCATCATCGCCTCCTTGAGGCAGTCCAGCACCCTACCCTCCTGAAGGGAGGCATTGACAAGACCCGCCAGCAATGGCCCCAGTGTCACCCAGCTGGTATTCCAGTGTCTCACGGTTGGTGTTAACCGGCTGGAACCAGCATGTGTCTAGTTCACAAAATGTGGCTCTAACAGCCTCAGACCGTCTGCTGCATCGCTCACTGAAACAGATCCCACAAGCCCGGACAAGACAGGGCCTCTGTAACCTCTGGTTCTCCTATTGTCATATCCGTGGAGTCGAAGTCATGATAAATCCGAGCATTTTTATTTGCAAAGCACTCAACAAACATGTCACAGCAGGCACTGGAAGATCCACATTGGACTGAGCAACTCCCTCACCACCTGGAAAAGCTCTGCTGGATGAGACTTTGTGGATGCTATCAGGGTAGCAAAAAACTCCTTTTTTGCTGCCCTGACAGTTACAGCATATACCTGTAAAAATGGACTGTATGCTGCATTCGGTCATTCTCAGCACAAGATCGACGCCACCGTCGCTCCAACTGCTGCCCTTTCTGGTTCAGCTGCCACAGACTCTCAACAAACCAATAGCTTGCCTGTAAGCCTCTGGGCAGGGAGGCTCAGTTGGGGGGTTGTGCACTTAGACTGAGTGTCTGGGCGTAACCTTCCCCTGTTGCCTGGCACTTGCAGTGGGTCTCAGAGGCTTTTGAAGTTGGCGAGCCAGCAGTTTCTGCCCCCTGCTGACTCGAGCCCCCTCTCCCCAGCAGTAATGCGGTGCGGCCCGATGTCATTGGGGGTGCATTTGGTGTGGCTGGCCCAGCCTGTTGGTGTGGCTGCTGACTCCTGGGCTCTGTCTGTCGGGCCACTGTGGGGACATTCATCTGGGGACTGTCGCAGGTGGGCATGGATGTTGTGTTCTGTCCTTAGCATTTTCTTTTTTCTAGTAGACAACCTTCTCTTTGATGGTGCCTTGCTAGTGTAACTACTAGTAAAACTAACTGGTAGTAACTGCTGCTTTTACAAGGCAGTTAATTTGTAAAAGGCCAAGAATTAACAGTTTTGCTATTTATGTGGCACACTAATTTTTCTGCAAAAGGAAATCCTCACTGATGAATAATTTAAATCCCAGTTTCCCTGCAAGTCTATAATCACGTGCCCCACCAAGGCTGGAGTACCTTCTGCTGTGCGTATTGTGCAAAAGATTAGTAGCTCCTTGGTGGCAATGCTGTGCTAGCAGTGTGAATTGCACTTTTAATTTGTCTTCCCATCTGACAGAGCATCTAATTATACTTTCTAAAATCTATTTTAAATTATACTTTTTAAATCCTTAGTTGAAAGATATTTACATAAAAAAGGTAAAGATTAAATAAATTGTTTTAAGTCATATCAGCAAATCATTTTAATGAGACCGTCTTTTCTTCAGTGTTTGAAGCAGAATGTGCATTCTATTCCCATCATGTTTAGTTCCAGTCAGTCAAACCCGGCAGTGACTAGATGCAGTTTTTTAAAATGCATTTTGATGTGAAATGTACGATAAGCCCTGCTTTGTATTATAAAATTATGAAAGCACTCTAATAACTTGTTAGCTATCTCAGGGTTGAAAAGCATTTCCCACAAAAAAGTCTTATGCAAGGACCAAAACTTGTTCTTTCAACAATAGCACTGAGCAGAAAATTAGTATTATTATTTTTATTAATCTGATTAAGTTGTGAAGGAGGAAAATGAATATTTAAAAAACTGACAATGTTACATTTCTCTCTCCTCCTCCTCCCCCCCCCCCCCCAAATATTCTTTCTCTGTCTCTTAACTACATTATTGAAAATTAGGGAACATAATAGCTAATCTACTTAATAGTGTGTCATTATCTTTCCATAACATAATGCTTTTTTCATATTCTCTCTTACTTTGTGTATGATGGAGTAGGGGTTCATACATTTTTTTAAATACAGTAATACAGACTATTTCCAAGGCACATGATGGTCCTGATTAATACTACTGAACTGCTAATTAAGTTTGCAGTGACTGGTAGGCTTGCTTGTTATTGGAACAGTATTAGCTTTTATTATCATAGCACACACGTTCCCTGCTTCCAGACTCTGCTAGGTGCCAGGAAAGCAACTAGACAGATATGGTGCAATCTCTTTAAAGGTAGACAAAAGGTGGCAATAAAGCTGCTTGTAGTGAGAAATATAAAGCTTCTTGTAGTGAGACAGTGGGTGTTTTTAAATGAGATGCTACCACGCATGGTCATCCAGGAGCCACTCACCTGACTGCCTATCTGAAGGTGGTGTGGGAAGGGGGGGGGGGATGAGTGCTCCCGTGATGCACTCAGCTCCAACTCATGGCCACTCATGGTGTACTGTAAAGGAATCCAGAGTGCACCATGCAGGGCGAACCAAAAAAGTGGCTGGCAGCGGGTACCTGCGTAGCCCCTGTCCGTATGATCTGGGGCAGCCACCCATGTCAGCAGACAGGTCCCTGCTCATAGGCATTGTGGGTGGGGGACACAGCCTTTGTAATTCACAGGAACTGGCCATGAGCGCCAGGGAGCCTGGTTTCCTAGGCCATGTCAATTTCCTCAGACATGTCCATTTCAAAGGCCAGCCCAGCTCACTTCCCTCTTCTGTGGCAGGGAGAGAGAGGTGGCTTCTGCAGTAACAACACTGGGAACTGCCCATTAGAATCCCTCCCCTCGCATTCCACCTGAGTGGCTGCGCCGCAGCTGTGCCACTCAGGAGTCATGGACAATGTTATAGCCAAACAAATTCAAAGATTTACTAGGAAATCATTTTATTGGAATTACTTGTAAATATTTTAAGACGTTTAAATTTTAAGAGAAAAAAAATTAAGGCTGTGAAAACTGTTAACATACTAACTTTGGTATTACTAACACAGCATCCCCAAAGAGTTATGCATGATCAGGGCCCCGAGTCTTCCGCGCTCCTGCGATTCGCGGGATTTGACCAGAATCCTGCCCTTGGCAGGATTCTTGCAGAAACTGGGGAAATCCCCGCGGATTTCCCTTCCTGCGGCAGCGAGCCAATCAAGGACCAGCTTTATTGAGGCCACAAGCCAATCAGGGGCTTGCGCGGCCTTTATAAAGCTGGTCCCATCAGCACATGCGACCTACTTGAAGCGCCGCTGACTCCAGCTGCTGCCGCCGGGATCCCCGCTGCTGCCTCTGCCTCTGCCGCTGCCTCTGCCGCCTGGATCGCCGCTGCCTCTGCCGCCTGGATCGCTGCTGCCTCCGCCGCCGGTGCCTCTG
>QEPC01007800.1:1781043-1796096 GCA_003113815.1 Sphenodon punctatus
CCCACCCTGCCCAGCCTGGATTTTTTTAAAAAAATTCCCCTAAGTGACTCTCCACCGGCAACCCAGAGCCCCCCAGCACCAGCGGCCGTCCCAGCAGCAGCCGGTAAGTATTAGACCTGATCCCGGGGGGAGGTTTTTAAGCCCCCCCCAGGGATCACCCTATTTCCAACAAGTTCCCAGGATCCTACCTTCCAGTTCAGCTCTGGGTGGCGGCGGCGGCAGTCCGAAAGCCTCAGCGCCGGCTGTGGCTGCTGGCTTCAGACGCTAGTAGGCCTTCCGGGGAAACCCGGAAGTTCCCCGGAAGGCCTACAGCATATGAAGCCAGCAGCCACAGCCGGCGCTGAGGCCGCCGGACTGCCGCCGCCACCCGGAGCTGAACTGGAAGGTAGGATCCTGGGAACTTGTTGGAAGTAGGGTGATCTCTGGGGTGTGTGTTAAACCCCCCCCCCCAGGGATCAGGTCTAATACTTACCGGCTGCTGCTGGTGCTGGGGGGCTCTGGGTTGCCGGCGGAGAGTCACTTAGGGGAAATTTTTTTTTAAAATCCAGGGTGGGTGGGGGGTGTCCCCCCTTCCACCCACGCAGCCTGGGACGGGGAGGGGGGAGGAATTTTTTTATTCCATTGATTTCAATGGGGACAGTGCCCCGTTGAAATCAATGGAATAAATCCGGTACCGGTATACCGGATTTAATCCGGGAATCTGGGTTTTTGGAAACTGGAATCCGGTAAATCCGGTAGCCGGTAATTGCCCTGGGGTCCCACTTCTACTTCCTAGGGATAGGATAGTCACCTGAAAAAAGTGAATTATGACTTTGAAACTGCCCAATTTGATTGGTCTTGGTATCCATTCATTACGTTGCTAATTAATTTTATGAAACAATGCATTTTTAGAACTGGAAAATTGCCCAGAAAAATATAGTGGAACATTTTCCACCCTACATCACTGCCCAGGACTTAATTTATGCCAGGACTTCCCAGCCCTCAGCTTTAGTGTCTCTTTCAGATCTTGTCAGAGCCCTGGGAAGGGTTTTGGTGGTGGTGCTGCTGCTGCTGCTGCACTTGGGATTTGTCATCCTGCCCCCACCCTCTGCAGGTCTAAAAAAGCTTGACTGCTTGAAGGTGACTGCCTGCGGTGGCTGCTGAATGCTGGCGCCTAAGATGATGGTTGTTCGTGGGCCATTACTTGACTTGTTTGGGAGCAAGAGGTGCTGCTTCTTGTTTGTTATTTTAAGCTTGTTTTAAATTGTTTTGTAGCTGGTGGGATGTGGATGGGGGCAGGGGCAGGGTTAGGACAAGGAAGGGTTTTGTAATAACCTCCCCTCCCTGTGGGTGTGTGGGTGTGTTGTGGGTAGGGGGGTTTAGGGTGGGTTGTGGTGTGTGGGAAAATGGCTGGGTAGGAGAGGAATGGATTTTGGGGAGGGGTTAAGTGCAGAGGCTTGAAAGTGGGGTATGGTGTCTTTACCCCCCTGTGAGAGGGAGGTATGGGCAGGGATGTTTGGTGTGTGTGTGTGTGTGCCACAGCCCCATAGTGTGAGCACAGATGGAGGGCTTGAGGCGGATGTAGGTGTAAGGGATCAGGGGTGAGTTGGGAGGTTGGGACTACCACAAGCCACCTGTGAGAGGGATGGGTTTGGGTAGTGATGGGGGGAGGAGGATTGTGCCATGACCTCCTTGTGAGAGAGGTGTGTGTATGCATAAGGTATCAGGGTATGGATTGGAGAGGGAGAAGGGGTGTTTAGTAGAGGGATCCCTTCTGCCTATGCCACTATGCCACTCTGCCTCTTGAGTTGCTGGGCTTGGGAGACCCTCTCCAGCCTTCCGCCTCCCTGGGCCCTTGTGGGCCCTTTTGGAAGGTGGGGTTGACAATCAGATGCCGGGGTGGTGGTGGTGATGGACTCTGTTTGAAAGAGGTTGGGAGTGAGGCAGCTATTGGGGTCTTATTGGGCATATATTATTTAAAATATTATTATTTAAAAACTTATACCCTGCTTCCTCCAGCCCTAAGGCAGCTCGGGGTGGCTCACAACATTTTAAATCCATACGTTAAAACCAATATAAAAAGGGTTACTAAAACAATTAATCATTAAAACAATAAAGGAGGTAAAACCCACTGGCGAAAGACCACTTTCACTCCCCCCTCCCCCAAAGGCCCAGACAAAAAGCCAGATCTTACAGGCCCGCTGAAAGGCCAATAAGCTGGGGGCCAGGCGAGCTTCCTCTGGGAGGGAGTTCCACAGCCATGGCACGACCACTGAGAATACCCTCTCCATCGTGGCTGGTTCACCTGGGGGACTCCAGGAAGGTGTCCCCGGCAGATCCCAGACGTTGCTCCAGGGCCCAGAGAATGAGACGGTATCTCAGATAGGAGGGGCTGAGACCATGTAGGGCTTTAAAGGTCAAAACCAGCACCTTGAATTGGGCCCGGAACGGTATAGGCAGCCAGTGCAGAGCCCGGAGCACTGGTGTAATGTGTTCCCTACGGCCCGTCCCCATCAAGAGATGGGCCGCCGCATTCTGCACCAGCTGCAGCTTCTAAGTTGTCAAGGGCAGCCCAGCGTAGCGTGCATTGCAGTAATCTAGCCTTGAAGTGATGAATGTATGGATGACATGGGGAGGTATTGAGGGGCGGGGGGAGGATAGATCATTGGGATTGTTAGGAAAGACAGTTTGTGTTTGTCCCTGTGTTCCGCTCCACACCTGTCTCAGGATATTTGGAGGCTAGGGCCCGTGATCTGACACTGATGCTGCTTAATCTTGTATAAATCATGATATGATTTAGGATGGGGCCTCTTTCCTCTTCTCCCCTCAGTCTTCTCCTCCTCCTCCCCCGATTCGGACAGCTCCACCTTCAACTCCTCTCTCGCCACCACCCTCAATTCCTTTGCCACTCTCTCCTCTCCTGCAGCCGGGCTGCTGAATGACTCTGGCGCAAATCCCACTACCCACTACTGCGCTGACTTCCTCCACTTCAAATTGGAGAGCAGATTGAAAGTCAACCCCGATAAGACGGAGGTGATGTTGGTGGGGAGAGCGAGGGAGGTAGTGGCTCCCCTGATGGGGGAGTTCGCCCTCCTATAGCTCAGCAGGTCCGGAGTCTGGGGGTAATATTGGACGCAGACCTTTGCCTGGAGCGGCAGGTGGAGGCAGTCGCTAAGGCTGCCTTCTGCCAGTTGTATTTGGTGCGTCGGCTGCGTCCGTTTGTCTCCGGCCTGGACCTGGCCTCCCTCATCCATGCCTTTGTCACCTTGAGGCTGGACTACTGCAACACGCTCTACGTGGGGCTTCCTTTGTGCATGGTTCAAAGGCTGCAGCTAGTGCAGAATGTGGCGGCTCGTCTCCTTACGGGGAGGGGTTGTCGGGAGCATATTACACCTGTGCTCCAGACTCTGCACTGGTTGCCAATAGTGTGCCGAGCTAGGTTCACGGTTTTAGTGTTGATCTATAAGGCCCTTCACGGTCTAGGCCCCTGGTACCTCAGGGATCGCATCACCCTCCGCGCCCCAGAGCGGCTCCTGCGGTCGGCTGGGGGTGCCTTCTTGGAGGTCCCCCGCATAAAGCGGGGGGCCACAATGGAGAGGGCATTCTCGGTGGTCGCGCCGCGCCTTTGGAACTCCCTTCCGGAGGAAGCTCGCCTGGCCCCAAGACTGTTGTCATTCTGGTGGCGCTGTAAAACCTGGCTGTTCACCCAGGTCTTTGGGGTGGGTGTGGGTGGGTTAGGGTTTTGTTTTTCTCCCCTACCCTGTTTTATTGTTTTTAATGCTTAAGTTGTATCCCGGGGCCCCGTTTCAAAAACATTTAACTTGTTGGATTGTTTTAAATTGTTTTATACTTGTTTATATTGTTTTTATTGCTGTTGGAAGCCGCCCCAAGCTGTTTTCAGGAGGGGTGGGGTACAAATGCTATAAATAAATAAATTCTGCCTCTCATCGCTCGTCTGCTATGTCCCTCACTAGACAGCAGTACTATGCCTCACACTTTGAGTCCTTCTCCCAGGACCCTCGCCGCCTCTTTGCCACCTTTGACTCCCTTCTCAAACCCCCCTGTCTTCCTCCTCCCTCTTCTCTCTCCGCTCAGGATCTTGCTCTCTTTTTCACTTCTAAGATTGACAAGATCCACCTGGAAATCGCTTCCAAGTCCTCTCCTCCTACCACTCCCTCCCTCTCCGCACACCTCTCTCCTGTCCTCCTTCCCTCCTGCCTCCCTTGTGGAAATCTCCTCCCTGCTCCCCTCCTCCAACCTCTCCATGTGCCCACTGGACCCCATTCCTTCCCCCCTCCTGACCGCCATTGCTTCCACCATCGCCCTTCCCCTCCTGCATATCATCAACCTCTCCCTCTCTACTGACTCCTTCCCCTCTGTCTTTAAACACACCACTGTCTTCCCCCATCCTCAAAAAGTCCACTCTGGATCCCTCTGAACCTTCTAATTACCATCCTGTCGACCTCCTCCCTTTTGCTTCCAAACTTCTTGAACAGGTTGTCTACTCCTGTTGCCTCGACCTCCTCTCCGCGAACTACTCCCTTGACCCCCTCCAATCTGGTTTCCGCCCCCTTCACTCCACTGAAACCGCTTTTGCTAAGATCACCAACCATCTTCTTGTGGCTAAATCCACAAGAAGACACTGTTGACCACTCGCTCCTGCTTGAATCGCTTCACTCCCTGGAATTCCGGGACTCTGTCCTGGACTGGTTCTCCTCCTATCTTTCTGACTGCTCCTTTAATGTTTCTCTTCCTAACTCCTCCCCCTCCTCCTCCCTGCCCCTCTTGGTTGGGGTTCCCCAAGGCTCTGTCCTTGGCCCTCTCCTCTTCTCTATCTACACCAAGTCCATAGGCAAACTCATTGCTTCCCACGGTTTCCAATACCACCTATACGCTGATGACACTCAACTCTATCTCTCCACTCCTTCCCTCTCCTTCTCTGTTGTAGCTCATCTCACCAACTGTCTTTCCGATATCTCCGCCTGGATGTCTCAATGCCAACTCAAACTGAACATGGCAAAAACTGAACTCCTTATCTTCCCTCCCAGTCCTTCCTCGTCTTCATCCTCCCTGTCCTCCAATCCCATAGCTTGGGCTTCATCTTCGACTTGCACTTCCTGCTGCTTCTCCCTCCACAACATTGCTAAGATCTGCCCTTTTCTGTCTGTCTCCTCCGCCAAAACGCTCATCCACGCCCTAGTCATCTCACGCCTTGACTATTGTAACCTCCTCCTCGCTGGCCTTCCCCACTCTCACCTTGCTTCCCTCATCTCTGTTCAAAACTCCACTGCCAGGATCATCCACCTAGCCCGTTGCTTTGACCATATGCAGCCTCTTCTCTCTTCCCTCCACTGTCTTCCCCTTCCTGAGCATATTCTGCACAAGCTCCTCATCTTTACCTACAAAGCCCTTCATAACCTTGCTCCCCCTACCTCTCTGCTCTGATCTCCCTGCGAACCCCTGTTAGAGCACTCTGCTCCTCTCCCATCCCCTCCCTCACCCTCTCACACCTCTGCTGCTCACCCAACCGCCTTCGTCCCTTCTCCCTTCTTGCCCGCATGCCTGGAACTCCCTCCCTGCCCTCATCCACCTTGCCCCCACCCTCCACACCTTCAAGTCCCTCCTCAAAACCCACCTCTTCCGCTCTGCCTTTCCTAACTCCTGCTAATCATCCCCACCCAGGATTATCCCCTACCTATTATCTGCAAACTCCTATTTACTGTAACCAAGCCAAGAACATACACCTGAGTTCTCGCATCCTCGTGAATGTTACATCCCTTGTCTCTCCCTCTGTTCACCCTTCCCTGTCTCCCCTCCCCTTGTCTTTAGATTGTAAGCTTTTGGGCAGGGACTGTGTCTATTTTATTCTCTGTAAAGCACCAGGTACACTTATGGCGCTATAGATAAATGCTTATAATAATAATAATAATAATTAATAATTAGGCCACCGATCTCATATGCATTATAGATGGCTGGATGAAGCATCTGGGCCTATACTGTCCCAGATGGTACCAGCCAGGTTATTGATGCTGCACTGAATCTAGGTTCAGGGGCCGTGGGGGAGGGGCTGTGATCTGTAAAGACAGCTTTGTCTTTTGGAGGTATCTGGTGCCTAATTTGTCTGATATATAATGTGTCTACCTCGTGTTCGATCTTGTTGGGGATAGCCTGGGAATCCTCCTGGTGTAACGATCACCCCACCGTACAGCTGATTCCCTAACTGCTCTAGCTGAGCTGGTCTCGGAGGTGGTTGAGATCACCCAGACTTACTGTCTTGGGTGGTTTCAACATACACACTGAGACTAGTCTTTTAGGCATGGAGCAGGAGTTCATGGCTGCCATGACAACCATGGGCCTATACCAGGTAATATCTAGCTTGACACATGAGGTGGGGCACACATTGGATTTGATGTTTTGCACCAGCCTGAATACAGGGGTTATGATTATTGGGGGTGGTGTTACAACACCGTTGTCGTGACTGGACCATTACCTTCTGAAAGTCCAGATCCCAGCCCTCATATGTCCTTGTCGGGGTGGTGGACTGGTTAGGTTGGTCCACACCCGGAGGCTAATGGATGCGATTGGTTTCAAGAATTCTCTGGGAGATTTATCTACTGACCATAGTGGCTACTCTGTTGACGACTTGGTCACTTTGTGGAAAGTCATTTTGACCATGACCATTGATACGGTTACACCCAGGTGTCTGTTCCCACCGATGCAGCAGCACAGGTCCCCCTGGTTTACTGAGGAGCTGAGGCAGCTGTATTGTTCATATGTCAACTCGTTTGTTTGATTTTTTTTTTTTTTTTTTAGGGGTTATGTTTGTATTTTAATGTTTCTATTTTTATGTTTTTTATATATGTGTTTGTATATTATGTTTATATTTTATTTTGTAAGCCACACTGAGCCTTTTTGAGGGAAGGGTGGGATAAAAAATTAAATAAATTTATAAATATTATTCTGAAAAACCTCACCCATGACCAGTTAAAGTTAGATAGTGGGCAGTACCACGGACTGCTGCTTCCATGGATCAGCTATCCAGTGGAAAAACACCTTCACTGTTGAACAGTAGATGGATGGCAATAGCAGTCTCCTCCTGAGCAAACGAAAGGAGAACTACCCTCTGTCCAGAACTCTCCCCTGATAGAGCTGAGTCTGGCACTCTTGTACCTCCCAATTAGGAAGAATTGCTCCTCCTTGAGCACTGAATCTTACTGTCCTCCTTTCTGGAGAAAGAGACAAAAAGGCTCATGCCTCAGGAACCTCTTAGTTAACATTAACCCACATTAGCTGACACAAATTATTAGGTGTTCATCCCCACCAGACCCGAGGCCACCACCCACTGTACCTGCAGCCCCCACTCATGGTGGGGGTCTTGGATAACGTGGAGTCTGACATGAGGGTGAATGTGGGCTAATGTGCGCCCACGTGTCCACATCCTGTTAATTAGGTTGCGGGCAGCACTTTCATGCATACAGGGCTGCCAGCATCATAGAGTCACAGAAGGAAATCCTAGAGTGTCAGAGGAACAACTGCTTCCTGATCCTCTCTTTGCTCTTGCTCTCACTGGCACCACCAGTGCGAACTGCCTGTAATGCATGAAAGATATGCCAGGCTGCCCATTTATTAAGCTGGACACGCTAAATTTGTGAGTGGTGGTTACATCGACCAAACCTGGACTCTAGGGGTGGGACATCCGGGGAAATACCAGGTACCAGATTTACCGGTTCCCGGATTTCAAAATACCGGCATACCGGATTAATACTGGTATATCGGTACTGGTTTTTCCTCCATTGATTTCAATGGGGAACTGTCCCCATTGAAATCAATGGAGGGAAAAAAAACAAAACTCCCCCCTCCCCCGTCCATGTTGTGCGGGTGGAAGGGAGGACACCCCCACCCACCCTGCCCAGCCTGGATTTTTTTTAAAAAAAATTGTTTTCCCTAAGTCCCTGGGCTCTGGGCTGGGGCTGCCGCCCAGGTTCCCCGGAAGGCCTAGAGCGTCACTAGCATGCTGAAGCCAGCAGCCACAGCAGAGCTGAAGGCAGCCGCCGGATCGCTGCCGCCGCCGCCTAGAGCTGAAGCCAAGGTACTAGGTGATCCCTGGGTGGGCGAGGTAGGATGATCCCTGGGGTGGGGTGGGTGTTAAACCACCCCCCCACCCCAGGGACCAACGGGACTGGTACACTTACCTGCCGGTGCGGGCTCTGGGTCGCCAGCGGTGGCCCAGAGGCCAGGGACTTAGGGAAAAATTTTTTTAAAAAAAATCCAGGCTGGGCAGGGTGGGTGGGGGGTGTCCCCCCTTCCACCCGCACAGCCTGGACGGGGGAGGGAAAGTGTTTGGGGTTTTTTCTGGTTTTTTTTTTACATTGCGACCATTCATTTGAATGGCCGCAATGTAAAAAAAAATCCGACACGGGGAATCCGGTAATTCCCCCGGATTACCGGGGTAATCCAATACTGCCGGTACGCAAAAAACCCGGCAGTATCGGATACTGGATCATTTGGTAGTCCCACCCCTACTGGACTCTAGTGGTTAATGTTTAATTTATTTACACCCTGAGTGCACTTGAAATGTTGGGAGGTATGTGAGGGGTGGAACTTATTTGGTGAGGGGCAGATTTTATTGGCCAACTGGGTGTGGTTTGTCTCTCTTTGGCCACTAGAAATTTTGGGAGATATGGAACCCTGTAGTGAGATAGAGGGTACTGCTCTGCCACTCATCAGCTATTCGGGATATGCTGATTTTTGGCAACTGTGGTAGTAGCAGTAGCAGCTACTCCCATCAGACTTAATCTGGTCCTTGGCAAAGGATGGAAAAGTAGGTGTGGGAGCAGAAGCTGATAGAACAATGTAGCCTGAGCGGGTAACTCCACTGTCCCCTCTGAATTACCTCTACGTCTCCAGGGCCAAAGGACAGGCTTTCTAACTTAGGCTTGAGCCCCAGTGCCTTTTTCTGTTAAAAAACAAAAACAAATTAAGCACTGCCCATGTCCTTTGCACTGTGGGAAATGGCAAAGTGAAGCCGGGAGCAGGAAGGTCCTAGGAAATACAGGGGAATCAGCATTTGCATGATTCTGTTGACTGCTTTTGTGTTGTCTGCCTGGCCACTCCTCCCAACAGACGGTTTCCTCCTCTTACCAATTTCTTCATTTTTTCCTTTATTTTTGTATTCATTTATTATGTATACTCTTTCTCATTCTTTCCCTGTATCATATAGACATGAAATTTATGTGAAATTTAATATATATGTAAATTTACAGATATATTAGTAATCTTGCAGTGTATGATAACTATGTTCATGAGAATGTATAAGCTGTAAGGGTTTTTCGTTGATGTATTCTCTATTGTTGTTCAGCTGATAATGTTTCAGTGTCTATAAAAATCACAAAAATTAATCACAAAAATTAAGACAAAATGTGCACTTTAACCTAATATCTTTAATAAGTGTGTGTGGCATGATTCACTGAATATGTGTTTAGCTCAATATGCCCACTTTGCTTGTTTTTTTTCTTTGCCTCACATTTCTCCTGTTTCTTTATATTCACAATAAATCTAGTAGGCAGAACTTTATGGAAGTTGGAATTTCCAGATAGGCATAGTGGAAAATATTTAGAGAGACTCAAGAATGTCTTGGATGTACTACTTGTTGTACAGTAGCTGTGTGGCCTTTGCACCTCCCAAAGAAATGTCTTTCAACTGCCTGATAAAGCAAAGGGTTGAGGTAATTAGGATCTGCATATTTAAATCTTCTTTGCCATGAGACCCTTGCTGTATTGTAAAGTAAGTACTTGGTCACATCTCACCATGACAGCACTAGAGTGCTATGTTAAGGATGCTTAAGACATCTTTGCTTTTTGCTTTGCTAGAGGGAAGGCTTTGAGGTCTTTTGGTGGTTTCTAATAGATGAGTTTATAGCCTGTAAGTTAAGCCAGCAAGATACAAGTGAATATTTGAAAAGCAAAGTGAATATCCAAGTAAATACTGTGAATTTGAATATGCCAGTTTCATCAGATTTCAGTCAATATTTGTTTCAGTGCTAATTCAGAACCACCCTCACGTTTCTAGTGCTCTCCCCTGTCTCAATGAACTGACTTCTCCCAGTCATAGTTGACCAGCATCAGCCTCCCTTCCTTCACCTGGCTGAGCCTGTTGCACCTTGCAGGGCTAGTTCGCCCTGCTACAATTAATTAGTTAAAACTGTTAATAAAGTGTCTCTCTAACAGAAGAGTAGACAGTAGTGGTATGGATTTAGGGAACTGTTATGGGCTGGATTCTGTGAGGAATTGAGCAGTTTGGCCTTAATCAAACAAAGCATTTAAGCATGTGCTTAATTTAAAGTATGTAACTACTTCCAGTGAGACATGTTGCTTTCCACTTTGAAGAACTGAGCACTGAAGATAAGTACACACAACTCCCATTAGCACTGATTGGACTAATGCATGAATATTGCAATGTGAACGTACTCCAAAATCATGTGAAGGTGGGAAAAAATGTTTTGCAATAGTTTTAAAAAATAAAATATCACCATCTGCTTGGAAAGGTATTGTGCCTGTTTAAATTAAACGTGCTAAAATACAGGAGGAGCAGGATAAAATGGCTGCTGCACCTATTAAAAACAAAAGTGAAACCCAAAAAACAGCAACAGAACCTCAAACAAAAAGCTGCCATCTGTTTTTTACTGAAGACAAAACTTTTGACAGCCCGAAAAATCTAATCAAAATCAATTTTCAGTCAGGAAGTTTCCAGTAACGAGAGAGGCATTTTTTCAGATTTAAAATGAGTTTCTTATCTGAATTCATTAAATAGCTTGAAATTAATAAGTTCCATGTTGTGTATCATTTTATTAAAATGAAATCTATTTGGGCTCTGATGACACTTACCTTTATGGGAGATAGAGTAAGGCTATTTAAAAGGCTTTTCAGTCCTATGCAGGGCCAGATTAAATCATACGCACTAGAAATTGTGCCAAGGAACCCAGATCCTGGAGTCATGTAATTAGTCAGAATGTCAGTTAATATTTGAGGTCACATGATTACAAAAAAAAGTTAAAACAAAACCCAAGTATAATTTTTGCTCTTTGTGTGTTTGTCGGAGCATGTATGAGAGAGAAGATTTCACATTGCCTCTTAATAGGGAGTTAACTCCAAGATGCAAGACCTTTGAATACCTTTCAACCCCTGGATTCAGAAATGGGGGAGAGTGACTCTCTTTTCAATGTAGTTGTAAGATTTGGCTGTTCCGCCTGGACTTTGGGTGGGGGGGAGGGTGGGTAGGAAGGGAGTGGGTTAGGGATGATGTGGGACATTTTTTATCCTCCTTTTTATGTGTGGTTTTAAATGATGATGCTGTTTTATGTTTTTATTGTCGGCGCACACTCTCCAAACAAGACAGGACACCATTTTGGATTTAACATGACCGCACCCTTTATTCATCCAAATAACTGATGGAATAGGTGAGGGGGTGACATCGCCTATTGCAATCCGGGTCCAGTATCCACATAACTCAATCGAGGCATTAATTCAGGGGAGGTCTCGATATACCCTCAAAAGCCTCCCCAAACCATAACGTCTCCCCTTTGTCCAGTGCTGAGCACGCGGCCAAAAGGCACATTGTCAATACAGACTTGAGTAAGGAAATCCAGTGCCTGCCGGTGGGTGGCCATACAATGCCCCTACCACCAACCTAGGCACCCTTCCCAGGGAAAACCAATGCCCCGCCTGTCATACCCTGCACTGCGGTATGCGTGGCTTCCCCAGCTCTTAGGGAGATGACTCCTATGTTTACTCTATCCTAAATTAACCCGATACTGGACCACCGCCACAGTAACCGTCAGTACTCAGACAACGGGTCTGGGCCCCCACACCTATCCTAAAACATTCTCTAACTGAGCCTTAAGAGCTCGCAGGTAGACATTGTTACCCACTGGGGACAGGTGCACTCCATCTGGCCTAAATAAACCTAATTCCCTATGCATAATCTGACTATGCCTAATTGTACCTGCCTCGATTGTCCCCAACCACTTTCTAATCTCCCTGTTAACTGTCTTCCTAGTCTTATCTATCTTTTTGTGCGGTACCCCTTCCCCCCAACTAACCCTACCCACTAGCTCAGTCCACATTAACCTAACCCCTGGGAAATAATGCTTGACTTCCCACAAATCCATCTTAATATCCTTGATCAGCTGCACCCCTTTTAGGCCCAGGAGGTCATTCTCTCCCAAGTGTATCACTAGTATGTCTGGTCCCCCGTGTCTAGCCTGCTGTCTGAGTACTGCAGGGAGTTGACATCACCTCATCCCACTCTTTCCCTGCCAGTTGATCACTGCCCTTGCTGACAGACCCATCTGGGATCCATGCACACCCCGAGCTGTTTGCAGGAGGGGCGGGGTATTAATATATTAAATAAATAAATAATAAATAAATTCTTGCCGCCTTCGCAGCCCACCGAACCAGGCTGTGCCCACAGATCCAGATCCTCGCCCTCCGATGCCCGAGGTGATCCGCCAAGGAAAAAACACATGATACGATTAAGACATGCTATTAGTCGGGTCCCGGCGCATGTAAGTACAATATGCCCTCGATTGCCAACGTCCAATCGCTTGTATTTCCCCTGCTGACATCCCCATCTGCACTGCGAACGTGACTGCACCTATTCAGAAGGAATGGGACCCGTATGCCTGATGGGGAAGATTGAGGCAGGCCAACACTGCTTGCAGAACCGACGTGAACTGGTGCCTAGTAGCTGGTGCCCCATTTGGATGGCAAAAGAACGCCCCCCCAACTGTCGGTCGAATTGCCAAGTATTCGTGGACAGCCCAGACTGGGCATAAAACAGGGTCCCCAGCTCTAGCAAGGCGACCATCTTTCCCCTTCTCCGCTGATCCGTTTTTGATATCCGTACCCGAATTCAAATCTCATGCTTCCCCCCCTTCTACGTCATTAACAGCTAAAGCCCTGCCTGACCTATCCCTTGCTGATTCAGAGACCAGTTTGTTCACTCAGAAGGCCCCGAAAAATGCCAACTTGAACAGTGTGGCAAACATAGCTTCCTCAAACTGGTTATAACAAACGAACTGCAATGTACTCACAATTTGAAACAGTAAGGGGGCAGGAGTTATAGGCAACCTAGTGTCCTTATGAATAGGTTGCTCACGCACCCAGGATTCCACCAGTCTCCAGGTGAGTAAACCATTGTCTGGCTCAGGGAGGCCCACCAGCCAACTCATGAAGCCCAGTGTCACCGGGGAGGGGGGAATTTAGGCACACACACACGTACACCCTTCACCCGCACGGTACCCTAAGAGGGGGCTCTCTCGATTACACAGGAAGTGGGGAATGACTATGCCCGTCAGGACAGAGTTGTGGCCGTCACCTCTAATCAAAGAGAAAACAGGCCTCTATTATCATAGGGCGCCCTGATCCAGAGAGGCCACCAGGTACCCCCACACACCCTAGTACACACACTCAGGGGTAAGAAGGGACAAGGAGTAAGGTGTGGTGGGATGTAGTGAGGGAGGGGAACCACTTCCACGTGCGGGAAAGGGAGCAGGCTACATGCACTCGATGTGATTCCAGGGGAAGGTACGGGAACGGGGCCTGGTAGGGAGGGCTCACGCACACCCGCTCACTCACCTCGCACTCTCTCACTCACTCATGATTCACTCTATGGGCTTGCAGGAAGGAGGGTCCACACACACGGTTGGAAATCAGTATTGTCTCAGCCAAGATCAGAATCAGGGAAGCAAACGCAAGGGGGCCAGTTTCTCTGTAATCACCAGCCTCGCTCTAACTGCGGTGCTGGATTTTATGTGACAGACCCCGCCCCCGTACGTGCTCTCAGACGCTCCGAGCGGCGTGGCAATGTCAGGGGCGTGGTCCGAGGCGGTCCAAGTGACTCTCCATGCTCCGGGAGTGCGGGGGTGATCACCGATCCTGTGGCTTCTGCTGTTCTTGCTGCCGGGGGCAGTGGTGTCGGGGTTCCCTGCCTGTCCGTTCCCTCAACGTCTGTTGGATCGGTGATCTCTGGGGCTGTCTGCACTGGCCCCTCCCCTCGAACTCCCCCAGCATGGCGGCTACCTCGCACCGGGCGGCGGATGCTGACACCCAGGGCCGTTAACTTTCCTGCAGTAGTCCTGGCAGCCAACCTTTCCAGTCTCAAGGACATGGTGAACAGTAATGCTTGCCTTTCAGGGATTGGGAAGCCCATTCTCCATCCCCGCTAAGCCCGATAATTCTGAAAAGCCTGGAAAGCTGCGAGGTAGGCCGATCTGGTATATGTGGCTAACGAGCCCTGCACTGTGGAACAAAGATCTACATTCCAAGGTTCCACAGTGTCATTGGCATGGGCTCTGGGCTCTGTTTGGTGCATGGCGCCAGCAAGCCGAAATGCTCTATCTGGAACCGAGAAAGAGTATCTGCAATCTCATTCTCAAGTCCAGGAATGTGCTTAGCATGGAATAGTATGCTCCAAACACTTCAACACCAGGGCTCTGACCAGGCCCATGACCCTGGAGGAGCGGGATGACAAGGTGTTCAGTATGTAAACTACCGCCTGATTGTCACACCAGAACAGGACTGCCTTTTTGGCCAACTGCCTGTGCCACAAATTGACCGCCACCACTATGGGGAACAGTTCCAGGAATGTAAGGTCCCTTGTGATGCCCATTGCCACCCACTCCACTGGCCATGGGGCTGCACACTACTCGAGCCTAAAATACACCCTGAAGCCGTAGGCACCCGCTGCATCAGAATGGACTTGCAGCTCTGAGGCCAATAACAATTGCTCCCTCCACACAGTGACCCCGTTGAACTGCTCCAGAAAAGTTAACCATACCCAGGGCCCCGATTCTTCCGCGGAATTTTTTTAAAAATTCCGCGGGAGTCAGGGCCCAATTCTGCGCCTCGGCGCGATTTACCATGGGGGGGGGCTTGGCTTGCCTCCTCCTCCCCCCGCACTGGTAAAATCCTCAGGGCTTCCCCTCCCCAGCTGCCGGGGCTTGCCCTCCCCAGCTGCTGGGGCTTGCTTGACTCTTCCCCCCCCCCCCCGAAAAACAAAAGGAATTGCCTTACCAG
>QEPC01007800.1:1802382-1825941 GCA_003113815.1 Sphenodon punctatus
GACCTGGCCTCCCTCATCCATGCCTTCGTCACCTCGAGGCTGGACTACTGCAACGCGCTCTACGTGGGGCTTCCCTTGTTCCTGATTCGGAGGCTGCAGCTAGTGCAGAATGCGGCGGCTCGTCTCCTTACGGGGACGGGCCGTCGGGAGCATATTACACCTGTACTCCAGACTCTGCACTGGCTGCCAATAGCGTGCCGAGCCAGGTTCCAGGTGTTGGTGTTGATCTACAAAGCCCTTTATGGTCTGGGCCCCTCATACCTCAGGGACTGCCTCGCCCTCCGTGCCCCAGAGCGGCTCCTGCGGACGGATGGGGGTGCCTTTTTGGAGGTTCCCCGCGTAAAGTGAGGGGCCACAATGGAGAGGGCATTCTCGGTGGCCGCGCCGCGCCTTTGGAACTCCCTTCCGGAGGAAGCCCGCCTGGCCCCAAGCCTGTTGTCATTCCGGCGGTGTTGAAGAAACCTGGCTGTTCACCCAGGTCTTTGGGGGTGGGTGGGTGGGTGGGTTAGGGTTATGTTGTTTCACCCCCATCCTGTTTTATTGTTTTAACTTCCGTGACCTTGTTTTAAATATTGCTGTTTGTTTTAAATTGTTTTATAATGTTTTTATGTATTTGAAAGTTGCTGGAAGCCGCCCCGAGCTGGTTACAGGAGGGTGCGGGGTATAAATTATTGAAATAAAATAAAATAAAATAATAAATAAATAAATAAATAAATAAATATAGTGAGACGTTTTGCAGCAGCTGTCTGGGACTGTGGAACAGTTGCCCCAAAGCCCTGCCACATCTAGGATATCCCACATAATTAAGAACACTTTAGATATCTGACTAGGATATCCCACTTTCTCGGTGGTGAGGAGCTGGTCGGTCAGGCCTCCCTCCACCTGGAACTGGAATCTTCCAGTGCATGCTGAGATGTGTTTGTTGGTTACTTCATAGAAAAAATCGCTCATATTCACCACAGTTTTGATGCTGCGCGTGTTACAATAGGAGAACCAGAGCTTATGGAAGCCTCACAAGTTTCATGGGATCACGAAGCACTGTAGTGTGCAGCGCAGCCAAATTCACCAAAGAGACTGGACAAAATGGTGCAGTACAGACACTTCTGTTTTGCCCTGCCAGCCAATTCAAAAGCTGACCATCTGATTTGGCCATCCAATCAAAAGTTGCCATCATTCAGTCCCAATAATCAGTATTGAAATTCATCCCATAAAACAGGACAAGATGGGGCTTCAACTGCCTCTGGTTCACCTACTGTTAAAAGTGCAGCGTCGAAAGTGCAGCATCGAAACCATGGTGGATTTGAGCAGTTTTATCCATTCCTTGTGTCTCCCTCTGTTCCCCTTCCTTCGTATTCCACCCCCACCCCCCGTCTCTCAGACTGTAAGTCCTAGGACAGGGACCGTGCCTATTCAATTTCTTTGTAAAGCACCAGGTACATTGCTGGCACTATATAAATGCTTGCTAATAATAATAATAATAATAATTCAGTTGTTCCCTCCCATACCCCCTCCTACCAAATATGGCACTAAGTTGCATTTCCAGAAGAAGCTCAACTGTCCACCAGCCCTCACGTGATCAGGGGTTTCTGAAGTTTTCTAATTAACGGCCTTGGTCCTCAGAACTTCAGAATTTGGCCTTTCTGAATCGAATACCTTAATATTCGGCAAATTCCAAAGTTTTCCGAAGACTTCATTTCAGCCCTAAAGATTACCCATTCATATCTGTTAGCATAAGCACTGGGCTCCCTCTGCTGCTGTTTTAAAGGAGAGAAGACTCCTGTTGATCCTCATAGGAAGAAAGAGGTGGTCCCATGCCACTGTCCTCTCACCTCTGCAGTGGATGAGGAAGGCCCCATCCACCTTCTACTGCAATCAAAGCATGGCAGGAGTGTGGGGACAGATGGATGGAGAGTTTTGTGTTGCAGTGCTCAGAAGGCTGTGGGTGGCCTTAATCTAACTCTAATCTTTTGGAGGTGCCACCCAGTGTTCTTTTACATGGCCAAGTCTGGAAATTGCTCACCATCAGCATCTCCCACTGTTTCACATCTCAGGCTTTTCTCCAAACAATTTAAGTCTTTCTTGACCAGTTTTATGTTCTAGACATACATCCCAATCTAAGTTTGAAAGGATAGAAAAACCCTGGTGTTTGCATAAAAGTTCTGTTTGATAGTTTTCTTTGTCAAGGCAAACAACACTTATATGCTGGCACAGGGTAGTAAGGGAATACAGTTATTTTGGAAGCAATAAAATATTCTCTGTGTTTCTATCTTCTATTACATTGGGTGTTATATGCTGTAAACTTGCCTAGTGCTTTGCAGGCAATAAAACCATCTAACAACTGTTCTTTTCTGCCAATTGTGCAGTTCTAGCATTCTGTGATAAAAGTCAACATGACCTGTCAACCAAAGAGTGTACAGTTAAAACTCCAACATAACAACTGCATAGCCCCCAATGTTTCAAGTGCATAAAGAGATACAAAAGCCCATTCCACCTGATGCCTGAAAGCCAAATCCACTGTCCTCAGAAGGTTCAAATAGTGCAATAATGATCCCACATTCAATGCAAAACTCTCTTAAATACAGGAATGCCCCCCATTGGTTCAGACAAGACAAAAATATTTCCCACAAGAGTGGGACCCAAAATGCCCATTCTAATTGCATATATTTACATGCTGATGTATGCTGATCTGTGTAAATTTATGCAATAGTTCATTGCCTAAGTATGAGGCTGAAAAAATATTTTATTTTTTAACGAATTAAAAGAGCAATTAATCCCATCTTCATAACATCTTGAAGTGAAATAAATAGTTGACTTGCTAACCACCAGCTAATCTGGTGGTATGCAGATAGCCCCTTGGCTTACTGCAGGCTAGTGGCTAGGGAAGAGGCATGAGGGAGGAGCAGCGATTTTGGTCACTTCGGTTTGCACTCAGGGCCTGACTGAGTGCCCCCAGATACGCCAAAAGTCTTCACATGCTGAGGAGCAAATGCACAGGCTTCTGTGGTGGGAGAGCTGGGACATCTGAATTGGCCCCAAATGCAAACCAGAAGTGACTGTTCACACTGAAGGCCTGTTCAGCAGTCCCCGGGTCCTCCCAGAAACCATGCATTTGCTCACCAGACCCAGTCCAGCTCCAGGAAAGCCACTGCTGTAGCCTTCAGCCCACAACCGCAACTGCACCTCTGAGTTACTAGCCAGCCCATCTCTGGAAGAGCTCTTGCACCTGGCCTGTAAGAGCAACTGCTGTCTTCCTCTTTTAATTAAGTCACTAGGGAAGACTTTTGCATATTGCCCACTAGTTAAATTTATTTGTTAGACTGTTACAGTGGTACTGAGAGTGTGGTTGGGAAGCTAACTGTTAGGAGCTCAGGATTCTATTCCTTGCTGTGTTCATGTGTCACAGATCTGTTAACTGATTTCGAAAATGAAGGAGCAACTTTTAGTTCCTCATGTTGTAGAGCAGGGTGTTGGCTGAAGGAAAAATTGGGAGGTCTATAGGAAGTAAGAGTCAGTGGAAGTGAGCTTCCCTGACTTAAAAAGTGAGACTTTCATCCCTGCAGGTGGGACAGTGGGATTTAGCACTCATTGAAGGTATGTCCCACTAATGTTAGGATTTTGGGAAGATTGGAACCACCAGAATCCCATACAGTTTGATCATCATTGCTAATGCTAGAACAACTTGGTTGGCCTGAATGCTGTTTCATGTTCAGGTAAATCCTGAAACTACATGTGAACCTTCATTTTTAAAAAACAATTCTGTCCCATACCTCCGAGTAAGCCCACCAATCTGTTAAATATCCCATGGAAGCAGGTTCAAATGCTTGACATTTAGCAATGCATCTCATAAACTTTGAGCCATTTTGTGCTGTGCTGCCTATGGGCATTTCATCCTTCATAATTGGGCTATATATTTATTTATTTGTTTAAAAACATTTGTAGCCCGCTCCCGCCTGCTTGCAATGGCAGCTCGGGGCAGCTCACAACAATTTCAAACATAAAACAATTCAATAAATTAAAATGTAATCCATAAAATTAATAAAATCATTTAAAAGAGTGGAAACCAGTACCTAGATAGATAGGCATACCTCAAGGTTCATTTCAACCAGACTGATCATTTGATTTCTTTTTACTTTTTCTTAATTGCCTTGGTAAAGAAGCTTTATTCTTTAAAAAAAAACAACTTATTGTAATTCTTCACTGCTGTGCTCCTGAAAAATACCATGCAAGGTATACAGATAATTTGATATCTATCTATCTATCTATCTATCTATCTATCTATCTATCTATCTATCTATCCTTAAAAATAAAAACTTTTATAAGCTTAAATTCTCTCAGTAATGAGAGAGTATATTTCAAGAATCAGAGTGGCTGACACATTGGATGGCATTTAAAATTGGCACGGCACAGTACATCAGCTGCTTGGTAAGGAATTCATAAGCTCGTAAATAGATAGATGAATTATTTCCTTGATTCTTGGATTATAATGGCCTTTCACTCTGGTGATTTTTGATGAATTAGAGCCTGCTGAATTTTTTTGATGAACTATGATATAGGCAGTTGCTTTTTAATGAGTTTCTATTAGCAGCAAAGTAGTGTTTCTGGGAATGGCATTTTGAAACATTTGTAGTAAATTCTTGGTACACTTGTGAGCAACTATTTTAGAATTATATTTTTTAAAACAACATTTTTGTAATATAAAACCTCACAACTTTCTTGATATTGAAAATTTCAGGGCTGAAACGAGCAGCAAAATTTTCTACTTGTAACTTCGCCATATTGGGAACTAGGATCAATTTCCCAATGATTTCCTGATAGTGATGCAATACTGCAAGATACCATCCTGAGTTACTGACTTTCCACTTAGCGTTTACTACGTGCCATTCATTTACTGCTTACTGCATTGACAATGGTACCATTTTACTACTGGGTTTGTTGTTTCTGCATTTCTGAGCCAATCACTGTGTGAACAGCCCACCCCTTAACCTCCCCCCACTGTCCCCTAATCTCCACTCCATTGCCTTTAATCAAAATAAGAATTTTTGATCTATGTTGTTTCCTTTGCTTTGGCCAATCTGGAACTGAATTGCAGATTAGTAAAGGACTCGGTGTACCAGCCAATGAGTGACAAGGAAGTACAAAGGGAAATGGAGTTCAAGAAATGCACTATCGTATGTCAGTATTAGCTCTTGGGATTTGTAATGGAAGGCAAAGTGGTAAAAGGGATCCTAGTAAGTGGAAACTAAGTAAATTGAGAAACAAAATGTTGGTTGAGACATTGTCAGGTACTGAGAGGTTCTTGATTGGATTGAGACAGTGTTGGGAACTGGGATTTCAACAAGATTTCCCATTTCAGACCTAGAAAAATTTTACTAAGCTGCAAAGTTTGCCTTATTGTTAGTCTATGCTTTATTGATCAAAGTATTACGTTTTTGTGAAAATTGGAAAAATTCCACACAATTAACAAGATTCCTTTTAAAAATGTAAATGTTATAATTTGCAGTGTTAGATTTGGTGCTGGATGATGAAACTACTATGGCCGTGCTCTAGAAGTGGGGGGCAGCCCTGGTGTGGTTAGGTCAGGGGGCAGAATAAACATGCACCCACCAGGCCAGAGAGCGAGCACTCTGTATGGCGGGGGAACAGAAGAAATGCACAGCTGGGCATCCCTGTCCCCTTTTGTGCCCCCCCCTTCCCCCCCAATGACAGGCAGTCTTGGTGGCCAATCACAGACAGCCATGGCAGCCGACCTTGACTGTCACTGATTCCCAGTGGGGATGGGGCCACAAACATGTGCTGGCCCTGTTATGGTCCATGCTGACCCGCCTGGGTGGCCTTTGGCCGATGCTGTGGGCCTTGGACCATCCAGGGGACCAGGTCCAGGCCAACTGCCTACCTGGACTGGGGCAGTAGCAGGCCCACATCTGGTGGTCTGTAAATGAATGTTCTGGTGAGTCCCCGGCACAGGCGGGCCATAGCAGGTCAGCATCGAGTTTATCACCCTGTGTTGGATACATGAAATGGGTGGTTGTTAGAGCTGAGATGAATACTTGAAGCAAGTACCAAACCTGACACATGTGGTTGCTTCAAATTGTTTTGACAAATGTAGATATGAAACACTATTAGTTTCCTGCTTTGTTTCTGGGTTTGGATATTTATTTCAGTTATGGTATTTCAGTTATTTTATTTCATCTTGGCTATTTTGTTCACTTCATTGCAGCAATGCAGTGCAGTTTGTTCATTTGTTTCAGTATAGTGACTTTGTTCACTTAATTTTGGTACCAAAGTGAATGAAGTATGGAAAATGAAGTAATGAAACACTGATATAACCAGATTACCAAAATTAAGTAAACAAAACAGCCAGCATGTGAATATCACATGGCTGGTGGTGAATTTTTTTACTATCAGGACATGTATCTGAATATGCAAATAATTTTTGAGGATACATATTCCCATATTTGTTTCAGCTCTAGTTATTGTATTTTTAGGAGCTAAAACAAGTGGCTCATCATAAAATTGTAGTCTACAATAAGGTACGCTTCTATTTTTTTCAGGATTCCTTTTTCCGATTGTAGTTTAAAGAGTATAATTCTGCATCTCTCTCTTCTCTCTCTCTCTCTCTCTTCCCTCTCCCGGTTTCCTACTCCTGCAGTGATCTTTTAGCCCCAAAGACATGAGCAGCTCTTGTAGTTCAGTCAGCACTTACCTTGGTTGTCACTTTTCAAATCTTGGTAGAAAGTATTAACCCTATTTACAGATCAATATATTCTGGAGGCATGAAACTGCTCTGGGAGCCACTACTGCTGCGTCTGTGTTACATTCACATCACTTGGTTAATGCTCTGTGTTCATCCAGTCATGCACTTCATTCCAAGCCTACTGCAACACTGTTGTCGTCTACAATTTCTAAATGGGAGGAGGACAGCAACAGTCCTTTTCACCTTGAGCGCCAGCACTCCTCTGGTTACAAGTTGCTAGCATGCTGTAATAAACTATCTCTAAAGTGTTCTCAACAGAAAATCAGAAGGTTTGATAAAGGGTTCATCCTGCAGATGTCTCAATGATTAGGTTTTTCAAGTGCAATATAAGATCACATATCACACATATGTATGTAGTTCTTGATTATCTATTTAGGACTATTGTTATTTACATTCTTCTTTAAAATACAGCCCATCTTTTGCTTATGGACCAGATATTCATTCTGTAGCAAGCACTGATCTTTTTCCATGCTAGGTCAATTTATTATGGATGGTAGGTAAAACCTAACTTGGTCCAGAATTCATCAGGGTCTCCACTTAAAATAATAATAATAATAATAATAATAATAATTGCTGAAAATTAGGAAAACGTGAACACGTTAAAAAAAATAATTAGGTATACCTCCGTCAAAAATATCAAAACTTATTGCAAACCTTTCTCTGCCTTGTTTAGACCAGGCAGTGTGCCTTTAACAGGTTTTAAACTAGTTGACCTCTAATTCTGTTCTAGGTTTAACATGCAGTTTAAAGCATGGTAGACTTTTAACAAGTATTAGCTAGTACATTACCCAACACATGGTAACAACAACTCTTTAAATTAGCCTTGCATATAGGATGCAAATTTCTAGTAATACGTAGATGTACGGGTTCCCCCAACCTGAGACCACAAGGAGGAAGCCCCCTAGCCAGGCCCAGATGTGCCACCTTACTCACTCCCAAGGAAAAGGCTGCCGTCAGCTGGACACTCAGCTTGCACGCATCACCTTCTCCACCTTGGCAATCCCCAAGAAGGAGCTTTTGCTACAATCCTGGCCTACCCCTCCATTAGACCCTGTGAGCTCCAAAGACCATGTAAGAGATTGCTGCAACTGAGAGAAGAGGGTGCTGAATGAATTACACAGCAGTGGAATAGACTGCTCCCATCTGGTGTGTCATTGCCAAGGCAACTATTTAGGTCACCTAGTAATTTGCAAGATTGATAAAGCCTAGGCGGCTGTACAAGGCTTTAGCAGGCCTCTGGCTCCTATCTTTCCTGAAACCCACGTCACGCTTGACATACCAGCCAGGTGTTTTTACACCTGCATTGGGTGCTTACCACATCTACCAAATCTAATAATTTGTAATATTCAAATGTGTATTAAATCATTTAGTCAGGTTGTGTCATATGCCTTAGGGTGGGGGTGATCAGCAAGTGAGAGTCCTGTGTCCTTCCCTGTCTTCCCCCTCTGCTCCAGGAAGAGAAAAACAGTAATTCAAGAAAGTCATTCCAAGGTGAGCACATTCACTCTTCTTGCCCTAAGGTCAGACTGAAGAGAGAACAGGGATAATTTTCTCTCCTTCCCTCCTTTCAACCTCGTGCTCAACACTAATGGAGTGATAGCTCTCCCTGTACTTCCAGAGCAGAGACTCTACCATCATTGTCCAGTTTGTAGCACAAAGCTGGCTAGTTACCATGCAAAGATTTTCTTACACAGCACAGTGAGTGCAAATTCAGAGTTGTCATTCATAGAAAACTGCTGATTTGCCAGTGAGAAGCTCTTTATTTAAAAACACTTATACATTAAATGAGCAATAATACATAATGAATGCTATATAACCTGTAAAATGTGTTCTGTTCATTATCTGCAGTAAAGTTCTATGAAAGACAACCCCCCCCACAAACTCACAAAATGTACCCCTTTCACATCCATAGTTATAATATAAAAAATAATAAATAATAAAATTTAAAATAGTACTATTATTATAATAGAGAATGGCCCTTTTCATACAGACACTCTAACTGATAAAATGGGTGTTACATTTTATTATACATGTTGCAGGTGTGCTATATGGGTGCCCTGCAACTTGTATAATAAAATGTAACATCGATTATATCTGTGTTAGAGTGTCTGTGTGAAAAGGACCAATGAGTTTGATCCAGATGAGACTGACTAGGAATACAAACCACCAATCTTTACACAGTTACGGTTACATAGGCTGTTTTTAGATGGACACGGGGGGCTGGAGGGGGGCATGGGACAGGTTCATGTGCACTCGGTGGAACACACACACACTTCTGGTGGATGGGGGGAGGGTTTAGATGGCGGCGGATGGGTGTGCACTCGGTGTGCGTCCTCATCCACCCGCCGACTACCTGTGCCCCCACGTGGAGCAACCTGGGTTTTTCCCGGTTGCTCCATGTAGGGAGATGAGGGAAGGTGCATGGGTTAAACCCCGCATACATGAGTGGAGCTTCCTGCTATTCCCCCTGGTGAGATCTCAGTTTGCACCAGTCCCTCCCCCCTCCCGTCTCATGTGCAAGTGACCTTATTATTATGCTCTTATTTTCCCACCTTCCCCCATTAAGTAATGGGCCCAGACATTACTTTGTTAATTGGAAGGGTTTTTTTCCTTTGCTTCCCTGGTGTGACCCTGTGTGCTTGTGCTATGATTTATATTCATTAGACCAATGCATCTTGTGTTGTACGCTACCCCGAGCAGCCTTGGCAGGAGGGGGTGGCTAAGAAATCTAGGTAAATAAGAAATAAAATTTAATTTTTTGTATGAATTCCTTTTGATTTCAGGTAATCAATAAGCTCCTTTTGCAGCTAAGTTGACCTCTTGCAATGCTGCATTTTGCTTGCATTGGGCTAGTTTGCTGTGGCCCTTTAGTTTTCATTAATCAGTGTCCACATTTCATCAATTCTATTTTAGGTGTAAAGAGATATTTTCAATATGGGTAATTTCAGACGTGACGAGATCAGTCAATCAACTTGAATCACAGTGGATTCAGGGTGGTGACTGTGATCCCGTGCACGTCTGTTTGAGCCCCACCAGATATTCACCACAGTGAATTCCTGGTGGGGTTCAAAGCTAACCATGGTCTGAGAATGGTGCCAGCCCCATCTCCAGAACCATGGTTAGTATGGCCACAATCCGGGATGGGGCTGGGAATGGCCACGGGTAATGACTGTTACCCAGCCCCATTCCGGAATCAGGTCCCAACCACGGGACAGGATCGGGCGCAGTGGCCTCATTGGCCACTGCGCCCGCCCGTCTCCCCGTGGCAGCCGGCCACTGGAGCGCAGGGGGGCGGGGCTGAGCAACCGCACGTCATGCCACTCAGCCCCACCCCCTCCGAGATTCTTCACAGTGATCAGGTTGGCACATCTGATCGACGGCCGGTCTGATTACGGACCAGGATTCGAGATGGATCCCAGTTCAGGGTTCAGTGTGGCAGGCCAAAAGGCTGTCATGTCTGAAATTATCCTATATTTATTTGCTTTTCATATGGAGCTATGTTCCCCACATCGGTATAACCTGAGTTACCAGTATTGAAACTTACCTTGAATTGAAGGCAATGGCAGTCTAAAAATTGTGGGTTATTGCTACCAATATGCTGATGACACCCAGCTATACCTCTCTTTTTCAACTGACCCAGGCCCTGCAGTCTCGGTGCTTTCCCAGTGCCTGGAGGCAGTGGCTGACCAGATGCGGCAGAGCAGACTGAGGCTGAATCTTGATAAGACAGAGGTGATGGCAGGGGTGATGGCTCCCCTCGGTGGCTCACATTTTAAATTTAACTTTAACAATTAACATTTAATCATTAACTTAATAAACTAACTCAATTAGTAATCCTCACAACAACCCTGTGAGGTAGGTTAGGCTGAGAAATTTGTGATGGACCCAAGGTCACCCAGTGGGTTCACACTACACTGGCTCTCCAGGGATTGTGGAATCCTAAACTGAGGGTTGGTCTCAAATAAAATTCCAACATGTAATCAAGAAAGAACCTTTTATATCTTAAAATACTATATTATACTCTCTGAATCATATGGAGCCACTGCTTCATAAAGTGGTGGGGCTACTTGTAGCCTCTGCTAACCTTGTTTTTGAACCTTCATACCTAATAGCACATTTCCTGCAAATAATCCAAAATACTATA
Source organism: Sphenodon punctatus (assembly GCA_003113815.1). NCBI lineage: Eukaryota > Metazoa > Chordata > Lepidosauria > Sphenodontia > Sphenodontidae > Sphenodon > Sphenodon punctatus. The sequence continues at coordinate 1,813,281 of QEPC01007800.1, forward strand.
TCAGAAAACCTTCATAACATTTCCCTCATAACCTAAAATCCTTGCCTTTTATTACCTTGTTACCATGTCTAGCGGCTTCATACTATATGTTGTGGTATCAGCCCAAACAGTGCACAAGGTCAGTGGGAATGAGACACTGATAATGGAAAGTCACAGTTACAAATTACACAAGTAGCAAATAGTACTTTTTTGCATCAGAATGATTAACATGACTGTGATCTCCTTTAAATCTCTGACAAGGGAAATGTAGAATCTCCCATCCGAAGCATGTTCCTTGAAATTGCAAACTGGATAATTTGGATTAAAATTACACTGAAGCCTAGATGATTAACTGACACCAGAGATAAGTTTATATCCTTTTGGCTTAGATTGTGTGGATGCTTTGCTCCTTTTCTAAGTTTAAGAATATTACAGTAATCGAATAGTATTACTCCAACGTATAATGAATCTATACAATTTAATTTTGAAATAGCCTGGCAAACACAGGATCTCTTCCTTTACTGTTAGCAGTACAATATCTCTGTATCCTCCCAAAACCTTTTCATGTGTGGAAAGGTGCAAAATTATCATAGCACTTTCTCTTACAAGACCTTATACAATTTTATCTCTTTCTATGTCCAGTTAAATTGAAATTCCACCATACTAAATTGAAAAACTGTTCTTCAAAACAATACTGTGCAGCTTTCTCTTACTGTCTTTCTGCATAAACCGTGGCAATTTACTGCCGTTTCATTCATGGTGCTTCATTACTAATCATATTAGCTAATTATCATTCTTATAAAAATGCACTCTTCAAGACATACACATGAGCAGTACAACATATATGAGAAGCACAACATATTTTAAGGCATCTGCAAGAGTATTTTATTAAACGCTTAAGGTTCTCATATGCTGCCAAATTAGATGCTGTGATTCTTACAGAAAACAAAACACTTGGCTTTGTGCCTAGACTGCATCAATTAATTGTTATAAAATGAAGAATTGAAAAATCAAAAATAACTCCACCTGATCTCTAGTACAAAAGATGGTGGAAAAAAATCCACTCTCCTCGAAACAAAACCCCATAGAATTCTAGGTTGGTTTGCATCTAATGTGAGGGATGTTAATGTAATTGATCTGAAACTATAATAAAATGACCCTCTTTAACAAAAGAATATGAACAAAAGTAAATAACATTTTTGCTCCACTGAGCTTGACTATAAAGGCAACTCAACTCTGCTAGAACAGTTAATCTAGTGCAAATGTGGTGATATCTGAAAATTTCTCCAGCTCAAGCAGTATTAAGAGCAAGTAAATTTAGAGCCAAGTTCTAACTTATGCTAATTTCCGTCAAATAGTAACGTCCCTTTACCAGCATAGAGGAATGAGAATCTGGTCCTTATTCAGCGAAATACTTGTATAGGAGCAGCTTAGATCTCCCTTTATATCCTGCACATATTTCTGAAAAGTGTAGCATATTATGCATTCTTAGGGTTTGTTCTCACAAGCAAAGCGAGTTATTCTAGAGAAGTTATTCTGGAGGAACTACCTCCCTTTGTTCCCACAAGCAGGTAAAAAATTGGGTTAGATTTCTCTTCCCTTCCACTTATTTCCCTGCTTGGAAACTTTCTTTTACGCCTGGGAACTGCCAGGAGAGGAAGCTTGAATAACAAGCAGTTGGTAAGGTGGAGACTCTGGGTAAAAACAGACGTGACAGCAGCCCATTGCTGACACACCGAAGAAGACAGGACACATTTGCTGGGTTTAAACGGCCGCACTCTTTATTGATTCAAATCATAATTATCCAATAGGTGGGGGGGAATTGCCTATTGCGATGCGGGTCCAGTACTTGAACTTGACATTGTAACAATAATACAATAACTCAGGGGTGGTTTCGATGTACCCTCGATTACCACTCCAACCATGAACATCACGTCTCCCCCTCTCAGTGGCCCAAGCCACAGGTGAGAGGGACCCAATCCTTTGCTTGCGAGTAAGGATAAAGGTGCCTACAGATGGGGGATCATACTTGTCCCTACCGCCCTCGCTCGACACCCTTCCCAGGGAGGCTGCCCCGCCGCTTGCCATCCCCTGCTTTCCGGCGGGTGGGCCTCCCCATCACTTAAGGAGATGACTCTTCCTTATGATATAAATTCACCTACTCTAACTGTACTGGACCCCAGCTAGAGTGCGACAAAATGAACAAGCACAACACCACCCTTGTCTAAGGGATGACCAGATTATGAATACGTACACTGCGAGGAAGGCGAAAAAACGAGAAACCGTGTTTTTGCCAGATTAGGGTTCCCGTAAAAAATTCCTTCCTGGCCCTGATGGGCGACTGGTAAGAACCCACAGTGCAGAGGGAGGGTTGGGTGGGTGCCGTTTTCAAAGAGCTCCAGCCACAAGTGAGGCTGGAGCTGTCTCTTGGCTAATTACAAGCCCCACCTCTCAACCAGGGCCCACGTGACTTCCCTTAGCCAATCCCTACCAGCTGGGGTTGCACGGCAACCCCAGCTGGGTTCTCTACAAGGAGTGCCACGCCGTTTGCTTCCCACCTTAGACTGCAAGCAGCTCTGCAGTGGGGAAATTAAATCAGCCGTCCTGCCTTCCCCGATCAGGCGCGGCAAGGGGCCTCACGCCTGCCACCCCCCCCCGGAGCGAGGGGGAGCAAGCGGAGGCAATTGTGGCCCACTCTGTCATGCACCTCACCTGCAAGTCATAAGAACATAAGAAGTGCCATACTGGGTCAGACCAATGGTCCATCTAGCCCAGCATCCTGTCTCCGACAGTGGCCAATCATCACGGTGGCTTGGGAAAAGCACCCAACAGGCCACAATGGGGGATCCATTCCCTGTTGTTTTCCTCCAGCTCCTGTCATGTTCCCTAATCCTGTCTGGCTAATAGCTGCTAATGGACCTATCCTCCAGAATCTTGTCCAAACCTCTTTTAAACTCAGCTATAGTACTGGTCCTTTCCACAGCCTCTGGCAGTAGATTCCACAACCCAATTATACACTGAGTGAAAAAATATTTTCTTTTATTTGTTTTAAACTTGCCACCCATGAGTTTAATGGAATGTCCCCTAGTTCTAATACTAGCTGAGAGGGTAAATAACTGCTCCTTGTTTATTAGTTCCACACCACTCATGATATTATAAACCTCTATCATATCTCCTCTCAGTCGTCTCTTCTCCAAACTGAATGGCCCCAACCTACCAAGCCTCTCCTCATATGGGAGCCCTTCCATGCCCTTGATCATTTTTGTTGTTCAGCTATGTCTTTTTTGAGATGGGGTGACCAGAACTGCTTGCAATATTTGAGGTGCGGTTGCACCATTAATTTGTATAGAGGCATTATGACAGCCTCAGTTTTATTCTCTATCCCCTTCCGAATAATTCCTAACATTGCATGCTTTTTTGACTGTTGCTGCGCACTGTGCTGTGGATTTCATTGTATTGTCCATAACCACCCCCAGATCCTTTTCCTGAGTGGTATCTCCTAACTTAGTACCCAGCATTGTGTACGCATAACAGTCTTGTTAGCAGGAGACCCCCTTCCACGTGTTACTATTGGGGGGGTAGGTACCCCAATATACGCTGGATTCTTAAATTTAGGGGAATTAGCCGAATTAGTTGAACTAGGGGTCCCCACGTGCCACAAGGATCAGTCTGAGGTTCGATATGCACTACAGTCAGGTTTACGTACCCTCCCCAAGAGTAGAGAAAGAGAGGGAGGCAAACGTTTAATAAAAAGGAATGTTTTTTTCAAAGGGACATCAAAGAAAACACATAATGGATACACACACACACACAAACTAATCAACACAGCCCCGATCTGGCTGGTGGTTTACAGGGAAACACAGGCGGTGGTGGGGAAAATGAGAGTAATGTGGGGAGTGAGAGAGGGGAGGCACCGGGGAGAGAGAGAGACAAAAAGAAAGAGCACGAGCGAGGGAGAGAGAAATAGGGAGAGAGAGATAAAAACAAGAGGGGAAGTCAGGACCAATGGTTACCTCTCCTTGCCATTGAAAAAGGGATAGGTGACCCGTGGATCCAGCGAAGTTCGGGGATGAAGGGAAGGAGCAGACCAAAGTCTGGGAGACCTCTTAAGACACAGACCCGCATGGAGGGACCCGCACGTGTTTGCATCCAAAGCTTTCTCAATTTCAGAGGGGGAGCAAGGAACAGTTATAGGTTTTAGGATAAAGGATTTGGGATAGGCTCAGGGGTGCCACAATAGGCTCATAGGGAGGACAAAAAGGATTCCAGGTATGGGTCCAGACATAACAAAAGGGAAGATGCATATGGGGGCTGAGGAGACAAAGAACACAATTGGACGTGAAAGGAGAGAGGCCCGGGTGTGCGTCCAGGTACAACAAAGGGAGGGTGCATAAGGTAAACAGATTGGGGCTGAGGAGTCAAAGGACACGTCTGGGCATGAAAGGCGAAAGGTTTTCAGGTGATTTGGGGATGGAAGGATATCATGAGGGGAGCCCTAAGCTGAAGGGCGATACCAAGGTGCATTTCCACCGATCGGGCGTGGGGGCGTTGACTTGTGTGAGGGAAACCTAGGGTTCTCTAAATTTCCATGCCTTTGAAGCCATTGCTAGTCAAAGTTCTATTCACCAGTGGTTTCTTAAAACAGGGAGGAGGCCCTTTCTTAACTGCCCCATACTTACTCAGGGCTTCCTCCGCTTAATCACCTTTTCCAAGGGCAGACTGGTTTTTACATTAAGGGGCCTTGTCCCCCTAGGCTGCTTTGTGGCTCAGCCCTGACCCCGCTCAGGCTCCCCAGTGCCCACTGACCCATGTCCTAAGTGGCCTTGCCGAGCATGGGCCGGGGGGAGCTGTCTTTTTGGGGGAGAATTCTGCATCTCTCGCAACAGTCTGCTTGTGTTTTAACTACCTTGAATAACTTGGTGTCATCTGAAAATCTGATCACCTTGTTCTTAACACCCTTTTCGAAATCATTAATTAATACATTAAACAGCACCGGTCCCAATACAGATCCCAGAGGCACATCACTTTTTACATCTCTCCATTGTGAAAACTGACCATTTAGTCCTACCCTTTGCTTTCTGTCTTTCAATCAGTTTCTGATCCATAGTAAGACACCACCTCCTATCCCATGACATTTTAATTTTCTTAAGAGTCTCTCATGAGACTTATCAGATAAATCCAGGTACACTATATCTACTGGGTCTCCCTTGTCCACATGCTTATTTACACCCTCTAATTAACTTTTCTGCCCGAGCAGAGGGACTAGAAGAAAGAGCAAAGCTCCCTATCTCACTTTCCCCCAATTCTCGAAATTTGACCCAATTGCTGCTGCTTTCTTCTGAAATACTAAATCATCCCTGGCTCCACATCCCCCTCAATACATACTAACTCTTGGACTTTTCCCAGGTCAGATTGAACCACCTCTACTCCCACCTCCAGCGGGTGACCTTTCTCAGGTCTAGGTGCCGAGTATACTTCATCCACAGGCTTACCCCCCAGACCATCACCCCCCACCATATGTAGGCCCCCACTAGCCCCAGCCTGCCCCTTGTCCTTATAGTCAAGGGATAAATTTGCCACCGGATCACTGCCAGTTACAGGATTAATATTGACAGGAGCCATATCCTCTACTAAATGGTTTGATAAACAGGGATTAGGTACAATATCCAAGTCTACTGTAGTAATATTAACCACAGAATGTAAATCCTTAGAATCCTGTAACTTAGGTATAGCACCCACCCCAACTGGCGCAGACTTCTGCAAAGTTCTAAATGCATTTGCCTGCCCGCCTCCCCCCCCCGGGACCAGCCCCCGGCAAACTATTCCTGACTTGAAGATTTGTATTAATATAAATTCGTATTAATATAAATTTTGGGTAACTGGATCCCCTTATGGTATAAAATATTAATAGCATTCCAAATAAAATCAGACAGTGCACTATTTCTAAATGAAATTACGCATTTGAAAATTCCCCAAGTCCTTTGCAAAATTCTAATATCCTTTATATCCCTAGGGTTACAAGGGGAATGGAGCAGTGCTGCGATATGCCTGGCCACCAACCGGGGGGGTAGACCATTGTGGAACATGTCCCGAAGGTTGCGGGTATACAATAAATACAATAGAATGTCTGCAGTAGTTGTAGTTACCCACATGTCCCTCCCCTGTCATCACATCACACCCTGGTTGGGGAGAAGGGGTTACCCTCGGCCAGGGTTTGGCCCTCTGTGTCACAGTATTAGATCCGGGTCCTGAACCAAAAGAAGCTTGATCCCCCCTCCCCCTCTCCGAACCCACGGGTCAAAACCAGGTTTTAATTCTTCAATAATCCTGGTGAGAGTATTGAGCTGGGCAAAGATATGTTGTAACATTTTGCCCATAAGCATTGTTTGCTCTACCATCAGTTGAGCCCGGTTCTTATCCAAACACCCACTATCCAGCACCGGGCTAGCTTGTAAAACCCTTGAGGTCCTGTTAACAATCGGGGTTTCTGGTGAAGAAAGTTCACGGGGGGCGGGGGAGGGAGCTTCCTCTTAAGTTGTTCCCTACCTTCCCTTGGGCAGGGTTGATTTCCAAGTCGATCATCCACTGGCTCCCCTGAGCCAAGAATCGCATAACAGTTCATTAACCGTAACCCAGGGGACAACGGAAAAGCTGGATCCGTAGACTCTTCTTTGCCCTCAGGCCCTTTAAAGAACTTGTCGAGCCTGCGTTGCTTAGTGGGGGGTGTTCCCTGCATCTCCCCCATTATCTTCCTCCCCTGCTTTGCAGGCATTCTGAAGGCCAAATGCAAGCGGGAAATGGGCAGCGATCCCTCCTACATCTCTTGCCGTCACCTAAGGTTGCGCGCACAAGGGCGCACCCTTGCGCACGCTGCCCCAGTGCACGCCTCCAGCACTGCCTTTGGTGCCAGCTTGCTTTAAACCCTCCGGGAAAGGTCCTGGGCACAAGCACCACCCCACACACCTCCGGCCCGGCACAGGTGTGTGCAGCCCACCCGCTGCTCCTCCACACGGCTCCGAGCTCCACCACGATCCACCTCTCCATCAGACAGGAGCAGGCAGCTGCAGCCAGTCCCTCTGCTCAGGCATCAAAGTTAATTAGTATGAATGAGTTACACCCATGCAAGCCTTTACAAATTCCTTCTGGGGAGGTCTGAGAGTGGAGGGGAAATGAGGACCTCATTAGTACCCTCTCCAGATTGTGAGTCTGGGGGTCCCTATGTAGGTGGGAATACTGATGCATTTAGGGTAGGGCAAGGAATTTATAGAACAGAAGGAGAATCTTCCCCTACAGCTGACACTGGAGAGGCAGTGAAAGCAGTCACTAAGGTTGACTGATGCCTAGAGAAATGGGATGCTGACCCCTTGAGGGTTGTATCATGGAATGTGGCTAGTTGGAAAGGTAGATCTCAGGAGCCTGGGGGTATGGATTTCCTTAGTCGTTTCGATATAATTCTAGTCCAGGAAACCTGGTCCACTGACAAACTATATTTTCCAGGATATGAGGTGTTTTGGCATGGGGCAACACTCCCCCAGGGGAGGAGTAGGCCTAGTGGGGGCACAGCATGCCTCCTAAAGAATACATTAAAGGTGAAAGCAGTCCCTCTGCCTTGGACTCTCCCCTGTGGATGTGGTTGTGTATTTCAAAGCCCCTTATGGGTAACTTGTGGTGGTATGTATTTACATTCCTCCTAGTAATTCTATATATTATGATGACATGTTTGGTTTGAATTGGCTACCCTTTTGGAGCAGCTTCGAAATTTGTTCCTGGATGTTGAGTTTCTCTTAGCTGAGGATTTTAATGCTTGCATGGGACAGTCTGACCTGGATTTATGTCAGTTTGCGGACTTTTGGCCAAATGATGATGGCGCACCTCTGGAAGGAAGAAGGTCAAAGGATGAGGGTCTGAATAAGAATGGTACAGCTTTAGCAAAGTTATTACAGCAATTGGACCTGTGTGTACTAAATGGTCGATTCTGGAGCGACCATCTGGGGGAATTTACCTTCTTATCAGCCAGGGGTTGCAGCACAATTGATTGATTATTGATCTCCCCGAGTTTAATTCCTTTGATCAAATTTTTTTCAGGTGGGTGCACAGCCAGATAGTGACCATCTGCCTTTACTTCTTAATTTGGGTGGGCCGCACTCACAGTTAGCTGTTTTCCCCACAAAGCAGCAACCCAATAAGGCCCCTGGGATGGGTCAGGTAAGGAAGCGATGGGGAAAGAAGCTTGAACAGGGATTGTTATCTCTCCTTCACTCACCTGAGGGTTTGCAGTTTTTGAATGGAATAAGGGAGGCCTTCTCGCAAGAAGTACTGCCGTCTAGGTACCAGGAATTAGTGGAGTGGCGTATGCCGTTCTTATCAGATAGTAGCACTGGAGCCCGACCGTTAAAGCGGGAGGGAAGCCCCCCCACAGCTGGTTTGATAGAGAGTGTTTAACGGCAAGGATGGAATTACGCCGTATTAATCGGAAATATAGAGTTTTTCAAAGTAACTGCCATTTGAAAGAGTTATTGTCCAAAAGAAGAGAATATAGGAATCTCTTAATTGTAAAGAGAGGTGCTTCTTATTAGGCAGGCCTGGGAGGAACTCGATACTGCGGCTAAGAATCCTAACCTGTTAAGATTTTGGAAGCCGGTTAGGGGAATAGGACAGGAAAAGACATTTGCCGATGTTCTCTCTGTCTCTGGGCGGGCATGGGAGGACCACTTTATATCTTTATATGCAGCTCCCGGTATATCTCCTATCACCCTGACATTAGTTCATTGTTCACCAGAGTGGGAACCTGTGACTCCAGAGCTAATAATGGACTTACTGGACAGCTTAAAGATTGGTAACTAAACGAATGGCTAAAAGTAAAGGGTATTTTGAACCATGCTCAAATTGGGTTTCGTGAAGGGAGATCCATCAGTGACCATTGTTTCCTGCTCTCCCACCTTGTTCAGAAGTTCACTGGCCCCTCAAATGCATTGTACTCTGTCTTTATTGACCTCAAGGCAGCTTTTGATACGGTTGCTAGGGATCGTCTTTGGGGAAAGCTGGCTGCGCTTAACCTGGATCATAGAATGCTGTACCCAATTTTTAGTCTATATAGGAACACCTCCATGAAGGTCCGATTTAATAACCAAGGGATGCTGTCTAACCAGATAGCTATTAGAAGGGGAGTCAAGCAAGGCTATATGCTAGCCCCAACCCAATTCAATATATATCTAAATGACGTGATGGATGTGTTCGCCGTAGATTTTCACGCTCCACAATTAGGTGATACTGGTATACCATGCCTCTTATATGAGGATGATATGGTGCTGTTATCTCGGGCACAGGTAGGGTTGAGGCGCCTTTAACAGGCATTCGGGACTTATTGCAGGAGGAACCTGCTTGAAATTAACTATGAGAAGACAAAGGTCTTGATATTTTCCCGAAAGAAATTACATCACAAATGGCTGTTGGATGATAAGGTAATTACCCAAGTTCGTGTTTATAAATACCTGGGCCTTCTTTTTCAATCAGATGGGGCTTGGACACTGCAAGCCCAGGCAGTGCAGAATAAGGCCATCCAGCTTCACTAAGTACTTTTGTCCTTTTTTAAGTCAAGGGGAGGAAATTTAGTTATTCCAGCAATTAAAATTTATTTGCACAAATCTATCCCCCAAATGCTATATGGAGCCCATTTCTGGGCTGTAGGCAAAATCAAGGCTTTGGAAAGAATTGAATCAGGCTTTATTAGGATGCTATTATCTGCTCCTGCTGGGATAAACAATTTAGCTTTATGTCTAGAATGTGGCCGCCTACCTCTCCAGGAAAGGATCTAGTGGGGGGCGTTAACATACTGGCTCCGCCTTTTCTTTAAAATAGCTGCTCCGTAGTCGCTATTGGCCATGGATGATAGGTTCCCGAATAGCTGGGTTGCCGTGGTGGCTAATAAAATACAGTGCCTGGGCTTTAGCCTGACAGCTCTGGCCCCGTTGGGATTTAAAGGGGGCAAGAAAATGATTGACTGAAAGATTCGCCAATATTACATGGTAGGAGCTAAGAGCCAAAATTGGTAATAGCAGGGCTCTAGGACTTTACCCCATGATTGCAAATGCCTTGCGGTCTCCTATGTCCTATCTGGGGGGTAGCCTTCCATTAAGAGCAAAATGGTTGCTTTTTCTGGCCAGATTAAATGAATTCCCCTCCGCTTTAATGGAAGGCAGATATAAAGGAACCCCGTTAGCTGAGCAGCTGTGCCAGTGCCCCCTGAAACAGGTCAATTCTTTGGAACATATTTTACTGGGGTGCCCTATGTTCTGTGGGTTATGGGGGAAATATATAGCTCCCTTGATTGCCCCTTTACCAGGCCGCTCTCCCGGGTTTTATGTCAGTTACTTGCTGAGTGATTGTTCATCTGTAATTATAGGGAAAGTGGGCCAATATTTAATTTTTGTTAATAATGTAAAGGAGAAAATGAATAGGGACAAGGTTCCTACCCAGGTGTTTTGTACTTGAGCCCTAATCATTCCGGCTGGTCTGGAGTGAGTTTCTGCTTACACCATATGGTGGCTTGTTAATTTTTTGTATGTTGTATTCGGTGTTTTAAATTTTTATTACTATTTTATTGTACTATTTTTATTATTTGATTTTAGCTTATGGTCTGGGTTTATGTATGTTATGTGTTTTCTGCAATATCCTAATCAGCTAAACAATAAAGTATTATTGTTGTTATTATTATTTATTTACACCCTCAAAGAATTCCAACAGGTTAGTGAGGCATGACTTACCTTTACTAAATCCATGTTGACTCTTCCCCATTAAGCCATGTTTGTCAACATATCCTATAATTCTGTCCTTAATGATGGTTTCCACCATTTTGCCCGGCACAGATGTCTGTGCAGGCCCTGCCAGATGTTGGCCTGGGATTGCCCTGGGCCATGTTGGCAGCTAGCCTGGGTTCTGATCTCAGAAAACCTCCAGGTTGCAACCTGGGCTAATGTCCGTCCACTCAAGCCAAAGCAAGCCACAGTCTGTTTCGGCCAGGAGACACGGCCCAGGTCAGGGATTGCCATTGTTGGCCATCATTGGCTGCCTTGGCTGCCTGTCATAGCAGGGTGCCGTGTCCTGTGCTCAGCATGGGGGCGGGGGGGAGGGTTGGCCTTTCATGTTTTTCCCCACCCTCCCTGGGCCCCAGCAGCAGGCACGTTTGTTCTACGACCCATCCCGGACCATGTCCACCACAGCTTCCCGCCCCAGGTTGGGTTGCTGCCACGCTGCAGTTATGTATTTTTTTTACCCACTGATACAAACACCTGGTCAGGGATGTGAGGGGGAGTTAATGAGCAGTCGTACACAGAGCTAGAATTACTGAGAATTTCTGGGAGTGCAGAGGGTTGTGCAAATCCAGAGTGATAATTTGGCAATATATAGGTTTTCCCTCCTTCAAAATTAATCTATTAGTATCTGCACTTTTAAAACCGATAAGGAGCCAGTCAGGTTCCAGTACCATTGCAACGAAGAGTAGTTTCTTACTGTGACTAATCCTATTGGAATGTGTGTGTAGCTACTTGAATTTATGTAATCCATGACTTCTGTGTCAAAAGAGGTATAAATGGGAAACTCACCTGAGGAGATTAAGGCTGCTTTCACACATTACACAATGGGCTATTATAATAACTGGAGATAATACCAGGTATTATAATTCCACAATTTTTGTAACGCATGAATGCATTATTCCCCTTTTATGCTGCAAGAACTTTAGTCTTTGTAAAAGCCGCATTTTCTGGTCAATTCTGGTCATTTTGCATTTAGTACCCTGTAACCAATCCTGCCACAGGCAGCTTGGGTTCTTCCTCCACCCCCCTGAATTCAGTTCTGCTGATGCTCCTGATTACTTTGATACATAATGCATCCTTACAACTTTGGCTGGTTATTACTATAAAATCCATATTTAACTTAATTATATAAGAACATTGAGTGAGAACAGCAGGAAGGAAACGGCTTAAATGAAACCAGAGAATAGACAATGACAATGTCATTCTTTACAAACGAATAGGCATTATATTCTCTTGCTTTCTCTGTGACATGTTGTTGCTGATTTGTGATATATTACTGAAATTACTGTATTGGAGAATTCAGACATTACTCTAGATTGTATTCTTGGCCTTCGCATAGCGCTAACTAATCACTATTCAGATGTATTTTAGGTATGGAAATGATATGGTCAATTCAAAGACAGCCGTAGAAAATATTTTCAGAAACACAGATTACATTTCATTTCAATAATACACTTAGGTTCATAAATGGTTAATAATTTTTTTTTTAAAAGAGTTTCTACAATGCAAATAGTGTAATAGTGAGACTATAATCCTGAAATAACAAAATTCATACTGAAGCCAGTGAACACAAGCTTGTAACTTTAGTTTCAGAGTTGTGACCATAGATTCCAGCAGCTCAATAGATTTCATTCATACACCCATGGATTACAGTCACCTGGGATGTTGTCTGTTGTGTGTATAGACATTCCACTCCTTCCTGCTACAGACTTATGACTTCTAATATCAAATATGGCCTAAAAAGCAGAAGAACCACATGTAAGCAGGCATTGCAGCGCCCAGAAAGCCCCCAGCAGGCATTGCAGCGCCCAGAAAGCCCCTCCAGGTGAGCAGGGCCCCACCCCATAGCCACAAGCCAAAGGTGCACGCCC
>QEPC01007800.1:1831440-1849593 GCA_003113815.1 Sphenodon punctatus
TAAGACATTAACTTGAAAATACATTTCCAGCAGTAACATTTGTATATTCCATCCTGTTTACAAGTTATATGTCTGGATTGTATCAAATACCTTCCCTGTCATCTTTGCCAAACTACAGGACAATTTGATAAAGGGACCCAATTTTATAAGCAATTGAAGTTGTCCCCTTGAAGACCATTATTCAGATAAATAGCAGCACATGCAGTGCCAGTCAGAGGCGTGCATAGAAGGGACATAACTGGGACTTTGGAGATAGTATCCCAGCAATCAGGAGACATAGTTTACACATCTAAACTGGCCAATTATCATCACAATCACATCCTGCAGCACTGTGACAGAGGACATAAAAGAATCTCTATTGGCTCTTTCCTAAACAGATGCTTCTGACTTCACAGTAACAAGTGGGGGAGAGATGTTGGGATGGTCACAGCACATAATGAGGATATTTGGTTAACATTTCTACTGGCAAATTACCATCACAAACAGATATTATACCACAGTGACACGTAAAAGAATCCCTGGCATAGGCTCCTTCTCTGCATATGCGGAGCAGTCATATAAAATTGGGACCCTTTATCACATCTTTCTGATATTTGGCAGAGATACTCCTGAAGGTGTGTGAAAAATCCTGCCAAATTTCATGTACACTGGTTGGACTACAAAGATGTTACAGTCAGACATACGTTTGTAAGTGAATTGCTTATACCACCAGAACAGTTTATTCAATCCTTCTGAAAGTTGTCATAGATAGTAAATGTGGGGAGGAGTATAAGCTTGCGAAGTTCCATGCACATTAGGTGGGAGACAAAGAAGGTTAATTCCAGGAATGTATATGCAGATTTTTGCAAAATAACATAATTCAACTGCTTATACATTTAACTGCTTTATCCAATCCTTCTGACATTTGGTACACTTAATACATTTGAGTGAAGGTACAATCGCTCCATGTTTCAGCCATATATAGTGAAAAACAAAAAAGTTACACCCAAAAATGTGTTTTCCATTGAAACCAATGGAAAGCGAAAGCAAAAACGAAAACGACAATTTGATATTCATGAAAACAAAAACAACAGATTTAAATAACAAAAAACAAAAATGACATGGGCCCCTGGTGCATACCTCTAGAAGACACAATGCTCAGTAAGTAAATGGAATTTTTGGCAATAAATGGGACCAATAGCAGCTATTATTAAAGAATTTGGATTCCTGACTTATTTTTTGGCCTGCTGCCCCTCCATCCAAATATCATAGAAATTGGCATGCAGCATGAAAAAGTACTAGGAAGGAGACCTGCATCTCAGGCAAGGAGAGTGCATCAGTCTTCTTTCCATGGAATAACAGACTAAAATGTTTGTGCCATTGTATATATGGCCTCTAAGAGAAAATATCCTTAATCCTTCATATTGCATAGTTTTACTATCCTTTTCACTGCTTCCTGAATGACATGTTTCCCTGATGTGAGTTTTAGTAAGGAGTAGGGAACAAGGGAAGAGAAGAGAATGATTTTCCAGTTAAAACAAGAGTGATGGAAAATGGAGGTACTTATAAACAGCACTGGGGAGTGTTAGTCACAGAACAACCTCCTGCACTCAACAGCATTGCTTTAATGCAACAAGAAATATATAAATCAGCCTTCCTAATGGACAATCTCACAAATGCAAGACAGAGGAGTGTTTGGGTCATGTTAATGTTACTTGAAAGATCATTGGAGGAAGGATTTAAAGCAATTTAAGGAAACATAATCAAACAAAAATGGACCCAAAAAATGTCAGTTTCTCTCCATAACATCTTACTATAAGCTTACTTTCTGTGTGTACATATAGGTTCCAGAGTAAGTAGTTTGTGGATCATAGCCATAGGCTTCAGCCCTAAATTTGCTTACATTGAAGAATCCGATTGACCAACCCAAGTTCAGTCAGACTTGCAGCTGTAAAGTGGTTAACACATGTTACACTGACCGCTCAAATACCAGTCTGAACACACATGTTTTATTTATTTATTTATTTATAATTTATAATTTAGAGCTGAGGATTGTCAGCATATACACACTGATCAAGAGGAGAGACAGAATAGAACCCTGTGGAACACCACAGGGGAGGCCTCATGGGGACAACAAGCAATCACCGATCCCCACGCACTGGGACCCCCCTGACAGGAAAGAGTGGAGTCACTCGGAGAAGTCCCTCACCCCCCACCAGGTCCCGCAGTCATGTCGACAATACCTTCTGATCAACCGTATCAAAGGCCGCTGAAAGATCTAACAAGATCAACAAGGTTGAATTCCCCCTGTCCATCTCAGTATGCAGATAGTTCATTAAAGCCACAAGCACAGTCTCCTTGCTTGATCATTTCTCTCCCCCCCTATTGGAGCCGCTCGTCGGATCTTTATTACTGCAACACTTCCCAGCCACTCCAGCCACAGAATGACCAATGCCCAAAGGCCGGTGCCTTCTGGGACTCTTGAAAGTAGTATACCTGGTAGGGGGCAAATAACAGCCACAGGTGTGCTGTACCCAGGGCAAAAACCTGACTGAAATATGGCACAGGCCCACGCTTAGTCAGTGTAACATGGGAAACAGCTCCCCACAGCAACCCCAGTGGGACTGTGAGGGAGGGACTGCTGCCTGCTTCAGAGTTGGCTGATGGGGTTTATCTATTCTGCTCCAAATGCACCGCTGATCAGCAAGATTACTCTTCCCACCGCAGTTTCAGTTCTGTAGCAGTTCCTCTCAGTCTGCCTTTAACATCCCCAGTCAGTTCTCTTTTCAACAGTGCTGGCTGTTTGGGAGTTCTCCCATGGAGAGTTCTCTCACAGAGAGAACCTAGAGCTGCTTTAGGCAGATCAATGAGCTCTTCCACAAATCTGGCAGCACACAGGAACTCCGGGTACAGGAGTTTGGCACAAGTGTCACTTTCTCCGTCCTTGCTGTGGGCGTGGGATATGTAATGGAAACCCTCAGAGTTTTACACTTTGGCTTTAGTATATTAGAACTAGGAATCTGTTTTGCGTAAATGTCAAAGATTGCGTACTCTCATGAATGGTAGTTTATCCAATAAAAGATAGCATGTGAAATACTTTGTGTCTGCTCAAACCAAGATCTTTATTGGTGAAATTGGTAGAGCCTTGCCAGTGGTTGATTTGGGTTTCCCCAAATGATGATTATTTGTAAACAACCTGAATGTGCTAGTAGGTACTTCAGATGTGGTCCCTGACCACAATAGCATACATTCTAGTTTTAGATGTAATGCTAAAAGTTAGGGTAATAAACAAATGCTACAGAGAGCTACCATAATATAGGGATGGGTGAACGTGGTTCGGAAGTTCGGAGTTTGGACCGAACTTGACCTGTTCGGTTGACCGAACCGAACTTGATTTTCTAACCGAATCGAATTTCTGAACTCGGCTCTGTTCGCCCATCCCTAAAATATAATATTCCACTTAGTTCAATGGGGTTTGAATTTCCGAACTTTGTTCGGAAGTTCGGAATTCGGACCGAAGTCGAATAGTTAAGTCGACCGAACCGAACTTCCGAATCGAATTTCCAAACCGAACCAAATTTCCGAACTCAGTTTTGTTTGCCCATCCCTACCATAATATCAGTGTGTGGTTATTTAGTCCAGACATATTTTTATATTGTTGTATCTCAGAAACATATAATTTTAATGTGTTAATTCACCTGTTGTGGGTGAGAATACAGAAGTGAGTTTTAAAATGAGATTTGAATGAGGCAAGAAAGATGTTTTTTTGAACAAGTCAGAAGACAGCATATTCCATTTGTAGGTGACAGAATGGGACAGCAGAAGACGCATACGGAGAGTACACCAAGGCTGTCGTCATTGGTGGAGTAGAAAGGGGTCATGAAAAGATCTCGCTGATTAATGTGCTAAGATAAGATTTTCAATGTGATGGCTAGCTACACAGAATGGCTAGCTGCAAAAATACCCTAAAATATTCAAGCAAGTAACATTGTATGTGACATTATTATATATTCTGATATTTTAAGGCACTGTAGCATGCAGGTATCAAATTAAGGAAACAGCTGCAGTTTCCTTTAATATGACATGTGACCGAGAGACATGCAGATAAAGGATAAAATCTCCTGAAAGAAACTGGTGTCAATGCACACACACTTTAGATTTCTTCTGGCAATGAATCAAAATCTAACTTGCTGAGACTACATGCAAAGAGAATTACAGACATTAACATGAAGATGCCAACATTTTCCTTTCAAAAGCTTTTCAGTCATCGCAGTGGCTTTTATGGAATCGCAATAAGCTGAGTGTTCCAGGTTGCAGCGATACATTTGGTTCAAAACTTAGTTGAACCTTTACCCTTTTTCTTCCTTTCAGCTTTAGAAAGGTTGGTGAAGTATGAATAAAGAAAATTTTAATTAACCATCAGCACAAATGTCATGTGTAAGATATAAGCAAATATAGCTGTAGAGATGTATAAGTGAGTAGACAGAAACCCTAAAACTCCTTAAACACAGAAATTGGGGGAGTGAGAGTTTAAAGTGGCATAATAATATTGGAGGCAATTGTGTAATTCAGAGTCTAAGCATTTTCTCATGATGAATACTTAACTGGGAGAGCTCAATTTACAACTCATTGGCCAAGTTATGTTTTGAATTTCTTTATGGTAGGAAAACATAGAAAAAAACAGACTGGAAAATATTATGCAAGTTACAGTTTGGTGTGCTTAGGAGGCTCTGACCACTGGTGCTAATTCAGTGCTTAGATGGTGCAGAACTGCAGACACTTGATACACTGACCGCACCTTGGGCAACCTTACTCCACTCCTGGTAGCCTAACCATGTGATGAAGTGCATTGTTTGCCTGCTGACCACCACATATTCCCTCTGCCACATGGTGGGGAGGGCAACTGGCTGCTATGCTCTGCATTCCCAGAAAAAGGCTAAGGATGCAGTGCATAGCAGCCTTATCTAAAGTGGGGTAAGGCTGTCCAGAATGTAGTACTGTGCTGCAGCTCGTGTGCCCTGTCCCTGTCTGTCCTGCTGTGTGGTGAGGTTTACTCCAGGGTTGGAGCGACGGGTGCTGACTAGTAGTCTTGCACAGCCATGTCACAGCTGGGGTGGAATAGTGGACAGGCCAGGAGAGGGGAGTGGGGCAGGGCTCATGTGGGCGGTGCCTCGGTGCACCACGGGACATTGTGGGATATCAGACGACTTCCCGCTCACCTGACTGTCATGCAGGAGGGCCGACTGTCCTGCTTGGTTTCATTGGTTTCCATGGTTTCATAAATGTGCAGCAGTTTAGTGTTGAGTAAATTTATCTCTGAACCAATAAGACTAGGGTGGTGCTGTCTGATATTCAAACATTATGAAGCCGCTTATCTACAAACGAAAACATTGGCTTGCATGGCCTATTGAACCACATTGAAAGAAAGGAATAAAG
Organism: Sphenodon punctatus; assembly: GCA_003113815.1. Classification (NCBI taxonomy): domain Eukaryota; kingdom Metazoa; phylum Chordata; class Lepidosauria; order Sphenodontia; family Sphenodontidae; genus Sphenodon; species Sphenodon punctatus. The sequence continues at coordinate 1,836,856 of QEPC01007800.1, forward strand.
GCCCAATTCAATTTGACTAGCTTGCCTGAGTTGCAGCTGACTAGAAGGAAAGTATGCTTCTTGTTTATTTTTCCTGTCTTCTATTTATGGCTTTTGGTTAGGTGTCATGTCTGAAAATTAATGAAGGTGAACATTGCAATCAATTGGGTCAAAAAAGAGCTGATGGTAATCTGGAAGCACTGCAGAGTAACAACGATAGGGGTTTAGAAGGAAGGCCGTTCATCAATATCTTATAATTTCTAAAAGTCCTGTGAGCCCAACTGTAAATATCTTGTTAGAAACTGGAAACACTTCCCTATGGTTTTTTTTTTTAATATAGATCATAGAGATTCTAGCTATGAACTATGTCATGGTCCAATCAGTTTACAGATGACTATAAATTAAGGGATTATATTTATCAAATTTTCAGTACAATAATGTAGCTGCTAAATATCAAACTAAGCAGGTTTACTCCACATGCTCTAGGAACAGTATAGAGTGAATTTATCTCTGAATCAGTAGAACTAGAGCATTGCTGTCTAATATCACATATCTACATAAGGGGAATGTTGATTTGCATGGGCTACAGAAGTAAATTGAAGTAACTACTCCCCTTTGGTAATGTTCAGATGAACCGTGTAAACAGTAGTAGTACTCTTGCCAGTTTCCCTCCTACTTTTAGAAGTTCACTGAATGATTACTAAACTCTGGTCCCTGTTCTCACGCTAATAAGTGTTTACTCTGTTATTTTGAAATACAGGCTGAAGGGCAATATGTATTTTTCAGGAGCAAAAATTTCCTACTCCGGAATAATTTTGGTTTAGCACTTTGTTCACAGATAGTCATCTGTAAACGTCGCGCAGCCCTGCCCCCTCCCCGATCCCCGGTGAGAATCAGGCTGGCACGTCTAAAGGATAGCCGGCCTGATTGCTGACCAGGATCCGAAATGGATTCCGGTCCGTGGTTCAGTGTGGCGGGCTGCCGGGCCCGCTACGTGTGAAATTACCATTGTACAGAAATGAGAGGGTCAAAATGAGAGCAGGGGAGGCTAACCTGAAGAATGCTACAGTAATCAAGACAAGAGATGACTTGAGCCATGGACTTTGGTTTTGGCAGTGCAGGCAGTAGCCATTTTGCATATGTGCACTAAAGAGCAGGGAAATTGCCAGCATGTCCCTGCCCCCACACTGCACCCAGCACCCTGCCATGACAGGCAGCCATGGCAGCCAATGACAGCTGTCTTGTCAGCTTGCCATGGTGGAGGTGGCTTGGGCCAGCAGACTGACCCGGAACCGGATGTGCAAGCCCAGCCTTTTCTGGTCTGTTACCTCAGCTGGTTGCAGAGGTGAGAGCCTGGACTAGCCACCAACGCAACCCAGGATACCCCAGGTCAACATCTGATGGCCAGGAACCAAACATGACAGTGGTGTGTGGGCTGCTGTCACATCTTGTTTTACTCACAGAGAGATGAGGGAACAGAGAAGAGAAGGGAGGAAAGAGGTCCTGAAGCAAAGTCATGAGGGTTGATGGACTGAAGGTCATGGAAAGAGTGGGAGGATGTGAAAGGGGAAGATGGGGTGATGGGAGATGTGGCATGAGGCAAAGAGATAGTCAGAGATGCAGAGAGCAGCAAATGAGAGGTCTGAAATGGAACAGCTTTTGTAGGAGTAATCGAGAGAGTGGCCATCATGGTGCGTATGGTAGTGAGCCCAGAGGTAGAGGTCAAGAGAAGAGATTAGAGAAAGGAAGGAGGAAGTAACATTCATGACTGTTGAAGTCCCCAAGATGGAGGGTGGGAATATGGTCAGAGAGAAGGAGAGTGAGCCAGGTATCAAATTTGGAAAGGAAGGAGGAAAGTGGACTTGTGGGGGCTGGTAGATGAAAACTACATTTAAAAATTTTAATTTATTTATTTATTTACATAATTTATACCCTGCCCCTCCTGCAAAACCACCCGGGGCAAATAACAATTCATAAAAACAAAATAAATACAATAATATAAATATAATAAACATGTAATTAAATAAAACCTCACAAAAGAAAAGAAAACATACCCCCCCCACCCTAACCCACAACCCCCACCCTTCACCCAGCCAGGTCTTGCATTGTTGAAAGGAGGAGAGGTCCAGGACCACCTGAGCCTCTGTCAGCAGGGAGTTCTGCAGCCTAGGTGTGGCCACTGAGAACGCCCTAGCCATGGTCGCCCCACAGGATACCTGGGGGACTTCAAGAAGGGCGCTCTCGGCAGTCCGCAGGGGCCAATCCAGAGCCCAGAGAGTGAGGCGGTCCTGCAGGTAGGTAGGGCCTAGGCTGTATAGGGCTTTAGAGGGCTTTAGTCCAAGCCTCTGCCCAATCCATAGGTAGATTTTTTGCCAAACAGGATAGGATGGTAGTTCTCCCAGCCCTTCAGGTGTTTTCCAGCAAGGCTAGGTCCCAATTGTTATATGGGGCCGAGCTGTGGGCCCCTTTCCACGCTAGCTTTGTGGACAAGATGCAATCCAAATTCTTGCAGAAACTTTTAGGAGTTCCATGAGGTACCCCCTTGGCTGCCATTCGGGTGGAGTTACACCAGAAACCATGGTCCCAAGTTGCTAAAGAAGCTGCCCTGAAATTTTGGCTTAAAATACGATCAGAGCGAGGGTCAATTCTATTAAGGGGTGCTCTGGAGGATCCCTTTTTGGACCAGTGGTCCCTAGAGGTTGATCTCCAACTAAGAGAGATGGGTATCTCTCTGGAGTACCTTCAACATAAACCTCTTGCTTGGCTCAATAAAGAGGTGCTCTCTCAATTGGAGGATATAGGTCGTCAATTAGAACTTGGCAGGATCAGGCTGTCTCCTCACATTCGAGATTACCAGATGTACGTCCCGGAAATGGGGCAGGTTGCTGCCTACCTAAATGCTCCCATTTCCAGTAGGGCCAAACAGCTACTCTGTAGTGCGCTATTAAACGCCTTTCCCTCCCGGGTTTTTGAGGGTAGGATTCAGGGCATTCCTTATATACTGAGCTGATTGCAGGAGGGGTGGGATATAAATATATTAAATAAATAAATAAAAATAAAATGTCTGTTTGATAATCTAACAGTAGAGACCATTGGGCATATAGTTCTACATTGTCACCTATATGATGGCCCACGCCAGGAGTTCTTAGGACCTACTATAAGCAAGTTTCCAGGTAGATCTGACCATGCTCTTTTAGCTGTGATTCTTGATAGTACGGATCCTGAGATTATTAAAAATATAGTAGCTTTTTTGCTGAAGGTTGCTCATCTTAGATATTTGTTTTTAAGATATATTTCCCCGTCTGTGTAAAATGGAAAATCTGTTATCAACTGTCCCCCTTCCTATTGGCATTTGTTGGGTGGCAGCTGATTTTGTATACCTACAACAACGATGGTTTGTCTGTAATACTTGAGTCTTTGTTGTTTGTAATATTTGTGTTCTTGCAATGGTCCGTGACCATGCAATAAAGTATTTTATTTGATAGGGCTTTATGGGTAAGCACCAACACCTTGAATCGGGCCTGGAAGACTATAGGCAGCTAGTGCAGAGCATGGAGCACTTGTGTAATGTGCTGATGGCGACCCATCCCTGTCAGGAGATGGGCTACCGCATTCTGCACCAGCTGTAGCCTCCGAACCGTTGTGGCAAAATGCCCCTGTTTCCCTACCAGAGTACCCTAGACAAACACTCTGCTACACCCTATCAACCCCCCTTCCCCCCCAGGGCCTGGACAAATACAAGCCCACGGAACAAGTGTTCTGGGTATGCTCCAAAAGCCAAGGACCGGGATCAAACCCCCAACACAACTGTGGCTTTTCACCAACAGCTCCCCCAAAGCAGTCTCTTTCCCAGGCACCCCTCTTATTTAGGTGAGTTGCCCTAGAGATACTCTCCGTAGGCAAAGCTGCAGAAAACTACTTGTCTTGCAAGGGCTCCCCCTTCATGGGTACAAATCCTTCTAACCTTTAAAGGTGCCAGAGGCTTTCTCTTTCCAGCCGCTGGTCTTTTCACTCAGGCACAGTTACACCCATTTTACAAGACAAAAGAGATACTTTATTGACCAAAAGCAGAGAAACAGGTTTGGCAACAAGGCTAAGGGAAAAGGCTTTGGATAAAGAGAGAAGCAAACTTAAAATAGAGCCTCAAGTCTTGGGGATCGGGTGTCCCCTGGTATGGGTAGCCGTCTCCTAGGACTGAGGGTCGAAAGGCAGTTGCTGGTACTCACAGACTCCTTTTCATCACTTGTGTAGGTAGAAATAAGTGAGGCCCATGTCTTGGCTGGCTCCCTGAAAGCAGCGCGTTGCAGTTTCGAAAAAGAAAGTTGGGGGGGAGGAGGAATGGGTGTGTCCTGGCTTTTTAAGCTCGACCCCTCCTCCCCTTTGGGAATCGCCCCCAGGTAGGGGTTTCTCCAATCCAGGTGAACTGCCTGAGTCCTCTGACCTGTGATGTCACTTAGGTGAGACATCATGGCGTTCACCTTGAGATACTGATCCCTGTCCTTGGCTTTTGGAGCATGCCCAGAACACTTGTCCTGTGACCTTGCATTTGTCCAGGCCCGGGGGGGGGGGGGAGTGTTGATAGGGTGTAGCAAAGTGTTTTTCTAGTGTACTCTGGTAGGGAAACAGGCATTTTGCCACAACCGTCACCGTGGGTAGCCCCACATATTTTATTTATTTGTATTTATTGGCCTCCCCCTCATGCCTACGGCATCCTGGGGTGGCTCACAGCAGATAAAACAAAACTAAAATACATAAAATATTAACAGTATTAAACAATTAAAGCTGCCCACCCCCCTCCCCAAATTTTCCCCCTCCCTCCCCTCCGAAGACCTGGGCGAACAACCAGGCCTTACAGGCTCGGCGAAAAGCCATCAGACCCAGGACCAGGCGAGCTTCCTCAGGGAGGGAGTTCCAAAGCTGCGGCCAGGCCACCAAGAATGCCCTCTCCACCTCCAGAAAGGCACTCCTGGCAGACCGCAGGGGCCTCCCTAGGATGCGGAAGGCGAGGCGGTCCCCAAGGTATGAGGGACCCAGACCATATAGGGCTTTATAGACCAACACCTTGAACCTGACTTGGTATGCTATAGGCAGTCATGCAGAGCGCAGAGCACAGGTGTAATATGCTCCCGTCACCTTGTCCCTGTAAGGAGACGGGCCGCTGCATTCTGCACCAGCTGCAGCCTCCGAACCAGAATCAAGGGAAGCCCTACATAGAGCGCATTGCAGTAGTCAAGCCTTGAGGTGATGAAGGCATGAATAAGAGTGGCCAGGTCGGGCCTGGAGATGTATGGGTGCAGCCTCTGCACCAGATACAGCTGGCGAAAGTCAGCTTTAGCCACCACCTCCACTTCCTGATCCAGACGGAGGCCCGGATCCAAAACCACCCCCAGACTCCGAACCTGCTGAGCTATGGGAGGGCAGACCCCCCCCCCACCAGAGGGGTTGGCACCTCCCTCGCCCTACCCACCACCATCACCTCCATCTTATCAGGATTGAGCTTCAGTCTGCTCTGCCGCATTCAATCTGCCACAGCCTCCAAACATTGGGAAAACAGCGGGACCTGGGTCAGTCGAAAACGAGAGGTACAGTTGAGTATCATCAGCATATTGGTGACATCGCACTCCGAACCCTCTCATGATCTCCCCCAGGGGCTGCATGTACACATTAAACAAAAGTGGAGACAGAATCGAACCCTGCAGAACATCGCAGGTCAAGGCCTGGGGGCTCTATGTTTCAGCTCCCAGCACCACCCGCTGACTTCTCCCCAAGTGGAATGAGCGGAACCACCCAAGGACAGTTCTGTCCAGACCCCCCAGGTCTCGCAGCCATCTAAACAGCAGCCCATGGTCCACGGTATCAAAAGTGGCCGAGAGATCTAGCAGGATCAAGAATGTAGAACATCCTGCATCCACCTCCCGGCGGAGATCGTCCACCAAAGCCACCATCATCGTCTTAGTACCATAGCTGGGGCGGAACCCAGATTGAAAAAGAGTCAAGGAAACCTATACGGTCCAGATGTGCCTGGAGCTGCACAGCCACGGCCCGTTCAATAACCTTCCCTAAAAAGGGAAGATTAGAGATGGGGAAGTAACTGGCGAGTGCGTCCACATCCAGCGAAGGCTTCTTCAGCAGGGGGCATACCACAGCCTCCTTGAGACTGGGCAATAACCTCCCCTGCCGAAGGGATGCGTTAACCACCCTTGCCAGAACCGACCCCAACGACTCCCTTGAAGCTTTTACCAACCAGAATGGGCACGGATCTAGTTCACAACTTGTGGCTCAAACAGACCCCAAGACATCGGCCAGCGTCACTTCCTGAAACTCCTCCCAGAAAGATCGACCAGATGGTGCCTCCATAACCTCACGCTCCTCACCCACTGCGTCCAACCTGGTGTCGAAATTACTCTGAATCTGAGTGATCTTGTCTGCAAAGTAGGTGGTAAACTCCTCACAGTGGGCCTCGGACCACCCGGAACAGCTCCGCTGGACGTGACTTTGCAGAGGCTATGAGGGCAGCAAAGAATTCCTCCTTTGCTGTCCTTACAGCCTCAACATAGGACCACAAATAGGTCCTATGGAGAAGTCAGTCAGATTCAGAGCGGGTCCGACGTCAGCATCTCTCTAGTCTCCTGCCTACCCGCTTCATACACCGCAGCCCCTCGGTAAACCAAGGGGACCTGTGGTGACGAGATGGGGGCAGGGGACGTCTCGGAGCCACCCTATCGATGGTCGCCCCCAGCAAGATGTTCCAATGCTGTACCAGCACATCAACAGAGTGGCCGTCAGGCTCCAGGGATAACTCCCTCAGAGCCTCCTGGAATCGCTGCGGTTCCATCAGCCTCCGAGGGTGGACCAACCTAAATTGTCCATTCCCCTTCTGGAGGGGGTGCGCTAGGAGGCTGGTCTGCAGGAGATAATGGTCCATCCATGACAAGGGCATAGATCTCACATCTCCCACTAACGGATCACCCGCCTCAAGGCCAGATCAGGACCATGGTCCTGGGGGAGTCCAGCACTACCTCTGAGGCCAGCTCTGCTAGAGTGGCAAGGGATGCTGCTGGACAGGAAGAGGCCCNGCAACACCCCAAGCTTGCCCCCAGCCAAATCAACCACACCTGGAATCTCCTGGACTGGATATCTCCTAACTGACCAGTCCTCCCTAAAAATGATAGCTACACCTCCTCCCCAGCCCCCTGTACGAGGCTGGTGCTGCACAGCATACCTGGCCGGCACAAGGTCCACCAGAAATGGTCCAGCCCCCTTGTCCAGCCTGGCCTCCATGATGTACGCAAGGTCTGCCACCAAATCCAGGAAAAGATCCCGAATAACTGGGACCTTGTTCACTACAGACCTTGCGTTCAACAGCATCAGCCCCCCACAGGTGGACCCTGGACCCTGATCCATCCTCAGACTTGGTGAAGGGGGTGACCCTCCTAACCTCCACCAGGAACCTTGGTCCCCTGGGAGGACAAGTCACCTGTCCCTGAGGCCCATACCGTCCTCGCCCCAGAACCACGCCTATAGCCACTCCCTCCCCCCCAGCCACCACCTCCTGGCCCCATCCTGTGGTTTGCCTGCCCTGCCTCCGGAGCCCATATACCCCCTCCCTCCCTCCCGCACCCTCCACCTCTAGCTGTGTCCCCTGCTGCCACCAGGAGTCAACACCAGAGACCCTACCCCTATTCTCTCCCCCTCTCCCACCTCCCCCCCTTGCAGTCAGACCTCATGCTGATACTAGAGGTCGGCATCACCCCCCAGCTCCCCCTGCCGCAAAGAGCCAGGAGCCAGGTGCACCCTCCCCCACTACCATCACCATACCACCCCTCCACCGGCCCATTCCGATACTGCCACCATGGGTCCAAGCCAGGGACCACTCCCCTCCCCCTATCCTTCTCCCTCCCCTTCCCCAACTCCCCAAGGTAGCCCCCATACATAGAGCACATTACAATAGTCCAATCTCGAGTTGATGAAAGCATGGATAATAGTGGCCATGTCAGAGTCTGTTATGTATTGCCGATGCCACTGCACCAGATATAATTGGTGAAACGAGCTCCATGACACAGCCGCCACCTTGACATCCAGGTGGATCTGGGAATCAAGGAGCACTCCCAGACTACGAACCTGGGGGACCAGTGGGGGACAAACCCCATCAATCACAGGGGATGCCACACCTACTGCTTTTACCCACTAGCATCACCTCCATCTTGTCGGGATTCAACTTCAGTCGGCTTACCCTTATCCAGTCCCGCACAGCCACCAGACAGCAGGTAAGCACCAAGACTCCCGGGTCTGGGTCAGATGAAAAAAAGAGGTAGAGTTGGGTATCAGCATATTGATGACACTGAACACCAAACAGTTTCACGAGCTCGCTCAGCAGCTGCATATACACCGGATGTTGGCAACTGTTGAACAGGAGAGCGGACAGAATAGAACCTTGCCAGACTCCACACAAGAGGTCCTGGGGAGATGACGAACAATCCCCGAGCCCCATTTGCTGAGTTCTTCCAGCCAGGAAGGAGCAGAACCATTCAAGAACAATCCCACCCACCCTGGCTCAGCCCCACAAATGAGTCATCAACATCTCACGGCCAATGGTATCAAAAGACTAACAGATCTAACAAAATCATCAGGGTTGATCGACCCTGGTTCAATTCCCAGTGGAGTTAGTTGTCCAAATCTACAAATGCAATCTCAGTGCCATAGCTCAGATTAAAGCCGAACTTCAAGGGATCGCGAAAACTGATGCTGTTCAGATGCTCCTGCAGCTGCCGAGCCACAACTTGTTCAATAACCTTCCCTAAAAAGGGAAGGTTAGAGACTGGCCGATTGCTAGTGAGAGACTGTCAATGTCAAGCGATGGTTTCTTGAGCAGAGGCCGTAACACCACCCCCTTGAGGCAGCTCAGCACTCTGCCCTCCCAAAGGGAGGCATTGACCACCCCCGCCATCAATGGCCCCAGAATCTCCCGACTGGCCTTAACCAGCCAGGACGGGCATGGGTCCAGTTCGCAAGAGGTAGCCCTGACTGCCCCAAGAACATCCTCCGCATCAGTGGGTGACACCCACTAAAACTGATCCCATGAAACCAGACAAGGTATGGCTTCCATAAACTCTGGTTCTTCTATTGTAATAAGCGCAGCGTAGAAGTTGTGGTGAATATAAGCGATTTTATTTATTTATTCAGCTTTTATGCCGCCCACTCCTGCCACAGGCAGCTCAGGGTGGCGTATAACAATAAAACATCTAAAAACAATTTAAAACAGTAATACATAAAAGCAGCAATAATACTCCCATCTAACAACCCACCCACCCCAACCTCCCTTTCCCCCTCCCCAAAGGCCAGGAAGAACAGCCAGATCTTACATTGTCTACGAAAAGAGAGGAGGTCTACAGACAGATGGACCTCCGATGGGAGGGCATTCCACAGCCTTGGTGCGACCACCGAGAATGTCCTCCACATGGTCGACACCCGAGACACTCGGGGGACCCACAGGACGGCACTCCCCGATGACTGCAGGGGCTGATCCAGAACCCGGGTTGATTTTATCCACGAAGTAATCAACAAACATGTCACAGCAGGCGCTGGAAGATTCCAGTTCCAGGCGGAGGAAAGCCGGACCAACCAGCCCCCTCACCACCTGGAAAAGCTCTACTGGACATGACTTCGCAGATGCTATGAGGTCAGCAAAGAACTCCTTCTACATGAAGGTGAAGTGGGGAGTAGAGGCAGATGGAATGAGCTTCAAAGGTGGATAAAGAGTGAAAGTGAGAGAGAGGAGAGGTAAGGGGTTGGAATTGACTGGATTTTGCAAGAAGCAGTTCAAAACCACCACCATGGCTTTTGGAACAGGGTGAGTGGGTGAAGATATGGTCACCAAAGGAGAGGGTAGCATGAGTAATGGTGTTGCAGGAGATTGGGATCCAGGTTTCAGTAAGGGCTTGGAGTTGTAGGGATTGGGAAAAGAAAAGATCATAGATAAAGGCAGTCCCAGAGAGAGCAAAAGAGAGTACGGTGGCAGGACTTGAGGATTGGATACAAAGAGAACACCTAAGAAGGAAGGGGAGATGAACCAGGAGGCTTGACAGGTGGTAATGGGATAGGGAGACTAGGAGCGAGAGTATGAAGATGAGTTGGGAAAGTATCTCTAGGGATGGGAATTCAGATCAGTTTACGGATTTGGATTAAGTACAAATTTGTATGTCAAATTTTACAATTTCCTGATTTATGGATTAGTATGTATGGATATGTATTTTCCCATTGACTTCAATGGGAAATCAATATGCCATTCATTTCAATGAACCATCCATTTTAATAGCCATGTAAGAATAGTCAATGAATTAGAATTAATAGCCATTGAATTTGCGATTGAACTGCCATTCACTAACAGCAGTTGAATTAGAATTAATGGCCCATTGAGAGACAGTGGTGAGGTACTAGGTGTGGGCTGGTGGAGGACTTGGCAGTGGGGTGTAGAGGGCTAAGTGTGTGGAGGGGCTGGCAGTGGGTGAGGGGTTCAGGGGCTGGAAGAGGGCTGAGGGAGTAGGGGGTGGAAGGAATGAGGTTTTAGTTGTAAATGACAGTGGGAGTTTTATAAGATTAGGTTTAGTTTTGGTGTTGATTTAATTGTATAGTGGGGGCTTCGGGGGGAGAGGCATTTAGGAACAACCAGTGTCCCTCTGGGAGAGGAAAATGTTATGGGTTTGAAGGGGAGAATACATGGGAAGAGTGGAGGAGACCATAGGCTGAGACTCATAAATGCAGGGTGGGATGATGGTATGTGAGTTGGGATTTTGATATTTTATGTGTGATTTATTTGTATTGTGTTCGTTTGTTGCATTGAGCTGCCCTGGCTCTTGGAGTCATGATTTGATAAATAAACCCCCGAACTTACATTGTGTTCTTAAAAATCTCATGATTTTATGCTAATTTCACAATTTTGGCATTCATACTTTTGTACACCTGGGGATTGGGAGTACTAAATATATGTGGTGTTGGTATGGCAGGAGGGGAGAAATATTTTAGATTAACCCGTTTCATTCTTTGATCCCTTGTCACCCAGAACTGCCATCCCTGCAGTACTCAAAAATTAGTAGCTTCCATTTTATTCATAGGAAATGAAGGGCTCTGCTAGTGAAAGCTTGAGAGAAGGGCAGCTGTTATCAGCTGTTATCATCACAATATGCAGTTTTTATTATTACACTATGGATGATGGTCCAGGGAACTAGTGGGCCAACATCTGGTGGCCGGGGAACAGATGTGCAGATGAGTCCCTGACCTAGGCAGGCCATAGTAGGCCCACGTCATGTCTGTTTTGACCCTACTTTGTGGAGTCTGTCTGTCTGTGTGGCATTAGCCTAGGAGACCTGTAGCACAAGCATGGCTAGGTAAGACTTCAAACAGAGAGTCCTTCAAAGCTAAATTCCAGTATGAATATAGAAGAAGAAGAAGAAGAAGTGTAACCCAAGAGACTGAATATTAGGGGTGTGCACCAGGCCCCCATGTCATTTGAATGCTTTGTTTTTGTTATTAATAAAGTCGTTTTCGTTATCATTATTAACAATGTCATTTTCATTGTTGTTATCGGTATCATTTCAAATGAAGAATTTATTTTTGGTATCTGTATCTGTATCGATTCCTGTGTGCAAACAAATATCTCATGATACGTATAATCCTAATATATATAATAAAACAGACTAGCCTAAATACCTATATAATATCTAATCTCTCTATATATGTACACAAGTAATATCTATCTTAATCTAAGGGAGACAGGGGAAGGGAAAAGGGAAACAGTTACCCAATCAATTATCTATATGTCTGTAATATATATCTATATGTAATCTATACTACCTATCTATATATAATGTACAGGGGGGAGAAGGGCAGGGAAAGGGAGAAGGTAAAATGTAGGGTATGAGGAAGGAAAGGTATTGGTAATACAATGAGGACTAGGGAGGTTTTTTTGTGTGCAAGATCACAGTTCTGTAAATGCAACCTGACAAGCAGAGTTCTCGCAGAACAGAGAGAAAAAGCCTGGCCTTCCCATTATAAAGGGTTGCAGTGTTCTCCCCCAGAGCCCCCCCGAGTGGTTGTGGGAGGCAGCAGGCATTGAGCAATGGCAGAGTGCCATGAGACTGCTGGGGCCTGCTTGTGCTGCTCATTGGCCAGCAATACATCCATCAGATACTGCTGATCTGAAATAAAAAATAAATAATAAATAAATAAAACTGATCTGCTCGCCCCTCCCAACACGGACACTAGTGGTGGGACCCCGGGCCCATTACCGGCTACCGGATTTACCGTTGTTTATTGTTGTCGTTATTATTAGTGCTGTGGCAGTTGGGTTTTGGAGGGAAAATGTGGAGAGGGGAGGAGGGAGCAGACATCTCGGAGCCCTAAACGGGGTTGAATTCTTGAACTGTGTCCGTTAGGGGTGGGAAACCGGTAGAATCTGGTATCCGATAATGCCGGTATTGGGTGTACCGGCATTATCGGATTCGACCCGGTAATCCGGACCGGGTACCGGATTCCGGGGTACCGGATTTTTTTGCATTGCAGCCATTTAAAAATGGCTGCAATGTAAAAAAAACTGCCCCAGCAAAAAAGTTTTAAAACCCTCCCCGAGTCCAGGCTGCGCGGGTGGAAGGGGGGACACCCCCCACCCACCCTGCCCAGCCTGGATTTTTGTTTTAAAAGAAAAGACCCAGAGGCGAGGCGAGGCGAGGCGAGGCGAGCCCACCCCCCAGCACCAGCGGCCGC
>QEPC01007800.1:1849947-1867418 GCA_003113815.1 Sphenodon punctatus
CCCCCCAGGGATCGGGTGATACTTACCGGCGGCTGTGGGGACGCTGCGGCCGCTGGTGCTGGGGGGTGGGCTCGCCTCTCCTCGCCTCGCCTCGCCTCTGGGTCTTTTCTTTTAAAACAAAAATCCAGGCTGGGCAGGGTGGGTGGGGGGTGTCCCCCCTTCCACCCGCGCAGCCTGGACTCGGGGAGGGTTTTAAAACTTTTTTGCTGGGGCAGTTTTTTTACATTGCAGCCATTTTTAAATGGCTGCAATGCAAAAAAAATCCAGTACCCCGGAATCCGGTACCCGGTCCGGATTACCGGGTCGAATCCGATAATGCCGGTACGCCCAATACCGGCATTATCGGATACCGGATTCTACCGGTTTCCCACCCCTAACGGACACAGTTCAAGAATTCAACCCCGTTTAGGGCTCCGAGATGTCTGCTCCCTCCTCCCCTCTCCACATTTTCCCTCCAAAACCCAACTGCCACAGCACTAATAATAACGACAACAATAATGACATTGTCGTTTTTATTATTATAATAACGAAAACGACAATTTTTGTTATTGTAATAACAAAAACGACATGCACACCCCTATGAATACTTGTGAATGGAAGTCCACTAAACACTTTAAAGTTACTTGTTCTTTACTTATTAAAGATATTGTGCCAGTACAGGATCACTTAGCAAAAACAATACCTTTACTTCATGTACTGAGATTTCCTCTGTGACTCTAATGCTACATGAGGTAGTTTTACCAGGCTAAGTGCCCATTTTCTATCTCTTCTTAGTCATCTAGATCAAACAAAGTAGCTTATGAGAATAGGCCTGTATTTTCCCCCAGATTCATTTCAGAATCAGAATGCACTTTGTGTCTGTTGTAGTCTGTGATGTATGAAGCAGAAAGAAGATTGATTTCACAAGCTACCTTGTACCTGAAGTAATGAGTGGCAAATTACTTGTTCACCGAGCAAACATGATAGGAATGTCATAGAGGGAATTTATATATATGCAAACACAGTGGGGTCACACAGGTGTTACTTTTACAAAGTGACCTTATCTGCCAGAGGGACACTTTAAAATCTGTACTGGTTTACATAGGAAAGGCTAAATAAAACTGAGTGAGTGTACCAGCCGTATACCAGTTGTAATACTTCTGTGCACCAGTGGTAGAAACTAATACTGCTAATAAATAATGTAAGCTGCATTATAATGCAGAAAATAGTTTAAATGACTGCATTATTTCTCTACGAGGGGGTTCAGCTGAGGGGCTATTTCTAGTGTCGACCTAGAACTTCTAGGATGTAAAAAAAAAAAAAGCAGTGGCTGTACAAGAAAGAGTAAGGGAATTTGGGTTGTTAAGATACTGTCAGCAGCTCTTATTTTTAAAATACTAGATCAGTAAGTAAAGGGATACTTAAAAAAAATAATGTATAAATGTGCCACTCTCTACCCAACATGTACATGAGAGAAGCAACATCTGCAGACATGGGAAAGGAATTTTTGTTCCCCAAGGTAAATAAAACTTAAAGGCTCTGAAAGTTTTCTAGATGTTTAAAATTTTAATTGGCTAATGGTAAGTTGCTCTGCAGATACCATTAGGTATAAGTTACTGTTGCATAGGAAAGTAGGAACATTTCCCCATGTTTTTAACATTCTAAGAGAGTAATAAAAGAATAAAATGAAACCATTACACCTTACATTTCTGGCTGCAGTATTCTATGGGGGAGCACTTCATTACAACTAGAAATCAAAGACATTTTAGTATTGCCTGGATATAAAGTATTATAATTTTCAGGTGCATTTTTTATACTTCAGAATTGCTGTGTGCCTAATTTAGTAACATTGAATTAAAGGAAAAACTTCAACTTCATGGTGACTACAATGGACCTGCAGAGACCAGTTTGTTCTCCAAAAGCCTTCAAGTAACATCCCACAGTTTGGTTATAATTCTTTTGGTGGGAATTTTGTACAGGTGTGGTGGTGAACTTGGTCTGTTCCTCTACAGGTTTGCATACATCCATCAGTGTACATTGGGTACCCTTTTTAATGAACTATGGAGACCAACCACAGGGATTTCCACAGAAAGCCAGGACTTCGTGTATTCCCCTGTGCAGAATATCTGCTGATTTTTTAACACTGTTTTAAACTATTTTTTTTTTTTGCTAGGAGTTGTGGACATAAGAAGTGCCACCATGAGTCAGACCAACGGTTAATCTAGCTCAACAGCCTGTCTCAGAGAGTGGCAGTTTGAGCTGCTTCATTGGAGTGTACACAGTTTGTAATGGAGCGATCCATTTCCTGCTATCCACTCTCAGCCCCCAGCAGAGAGTTGTGACTACTTTAGACTATAGCTTTTTTGTTTTGTTTTTTATTTTAATGAAATTTGAACAGAGTACACTCTTCAACCACTGGAACAAGCCTGCCAGATTTCAGTAGGATTGGATGTAGGGTCTAGATTGTATCAGCATTGTGGTTTTTCTTCTTCTTCATCATCATCATCATCATCATCTGTTTTCAGATGTTACGCGGTCCCGATTCACCACGGTGGATTCCCAGCAGTGGGGAAATTATCAACCACCCCCCGTGGTCAAGGAGAGCCATGAACAGACGTGACAGGAACGGGACCATAGCAGGGAACCGGGCTGCCAGACCATGGCCCGAGGCAACGCAACAGACGTGACGCCAATTACTGACCGTGGTCAAAACAACCACAAGGCACTGGGGCAGCCCATCCCAGCTGCTGCTGCTGCTGCTACTGCTGCTGTTCCTCCACCTCCTCCATGTGCAGCATGACCACCTCCTCCGACTGTGCCTCCTCCACCACCTCCTCCTCCTGCTTTGCTCTCTCACCCTCCACTCTTCTCTTCCTTCTGTCTTGCTCCATCCCGCCACGCTTCCCTGCTGCTGTGTGCCCTTTACATCTCCCTCCATGGCCTGTGTTGTTGCTGGTTGCCTGGCAGTGACGTTGCGTGCTTTGTCCCCAGCTGGGAATCATTTTTCTTGATTCCAGCCAGTGTCTGCCATTCAGACGTTACTTTTTTTTGTTTCCCGTTGGGAATCGCATTGACCACACTTTCGGCTATGGTCCAGGCTGGACCTCTGGAAGCGTGGTTGATTTTGACCTCTGGTGGGGATTGACTGTGGTGAACATCTGGCGGCCACTGAATAGACGTTCAGGGCGCCTTGGCCCTGCCGCGGGATTGACCACGGTTGACTGTGGTTGACTGTGATCTCGTAACGTCTGAAAATACCCATCATCATCATCATCATCATCATCATGGTTTATTTATATCCCGCTCTTTCAGCTCAAGGCGGCTGACAATTTAGGGTACAGTTCCTACACAGAGGAACCCTAGGTTCAAAACAATACAATATAATATAACAATATGCCACCCCTACCATTTCCCTCAGTCCTGAAGCAGATACATAAAAATAATTTACGGTTTTTAAAGCATTTATGACTGTAATGTTCTTTATGCCAATCCAATTTGGATGAAAGTTTGATACAGTATACCCCTAACAAATGGGATAATCTGTACCAAGTTTCAGAAAGATTAGATAACAGGTCCAGATTCTACAATCAATCAATATTTTGTAGTTTGTGCACATATTTCCAGCTGTAGAAACTTTGTCTATCCAATATGGATGGAATTTGGACTTGCTATACTTCTCATGAAAGGAATCATCCCTTCCGAATTTCAGAAAGATTGGATAAAGGGACCCAATTTTATAAGCAATTGAAGGTTTGTCATTTTAACAGAAATCATGTAAATACAAGTTCTGAAAATTTTGGGAGAAAAACGAAAATCATCCCAACAATCAAGAGACATGATTGATACATCCAGGCTGACCATTTGGCATTCCCAAACACACCCTACAGTACTGTGACAGAGAAACAAATGTCTACAAATTTAATACAAAGTCGAGGTACAAAATCAAAGTAAACATAAAAGGGAGTGACCAAACAGGGAAAGGTAAAAGTCCAAAGTCCAATGTTTTGCCAAAAACTGGCTTCTTCAGGGAATGCTAATTAAGATAGTCCTCTTTTAGGGACTATGATTTGTTTATAGGAGTGTTACCTGTGTTGAAAAATTATTGCCCCTCTTGTTTATATGAATTGTATTGGAAAATTAGATGTATGAATGAGTACTGTATGTTGTTGTCTGTCTGCATTGTTGTACTCCTTAGATATTTGAAATAAAGGGAACCCTGGGAAAAAAGAGATAAAGGAAAAGCTGCTAGCAATCCCTGAAGAAGCCAGTTTTTGGTGAAACATTGGACTTTGGACTTTTACTTTTCCCTGTTTGGTCACTCCCTTTTATGTTTACTTTGGTTTTGTACCTCGGCTTTGTATTAAATTTGTAGGCATTTGATCTTTTGAAGCAGTTTTTTGTTTCTCTGCTTTGATATTTAACTGCTTCTTTGTACCTCCTCTTGCTAGTCCACTGTGACAGAGAGCATGAGAGAATCTCTTACTGGCTCTTTCCTGAGCAGATGCTTCCAACTTCCTAGTAGCAAACAGGGAGGCCTGGGGTGGGCACAGCACAGAATGAGGATACATGATTGATATTTCTGCTGACCAATTGGCATCATGAACCCATCTTGTACCACTGTGACAAACATGAGAGAATCTCTAGATTAGACTCCTTATCTAGAGATGCTTCCCAGGCTTCCAACTTGCCAGTACCCAGTAACTGCAATCAGGGAGGCTTGGGTGTGGGCACTGGAGAGCAAATACAAGCTTCTGTCAAGCAGCACAGCCCGCACCATGGCTAGATCTTGGTGGCTCGTAGGCTGGCTCAATGCTCTTTGTGTGTGCTGTAGTCTTCAGCTTCACTGAAAGTGCTCAAAAAAACTCCCTCTGCACCTATTCTCTCCCACATATATCCCCACAGATTTTGGGGTGCCAGTGACTGAAACCTGTGCCAGTGCCTCTTGCACTTGCTCCTCCTCTGCTCTTCCCACCTCCTCTTGTTGTCTTCACTTTCTGTACAAATGCTCCAAAGAGTAAAATCTCTATAATTTGAACAGAAATAACACTTGCAAGTGATTTGTGCCTCTACTCCCCCCTCCATCTACGTGTTGCTGTCATCTACCGTCCCCCTGGTCCTCTCTCTTCCTTTCTTTCTGACTTTGAGTCCTGGCTCCTTCTTGCTAAATCCTGTCAGTTCCAACCAATTTCTCCTCCCCCCTCTCTCTCCTTCCATACCTTTGAGGCTCACTCCGTGCGCCTCTACTCCCCCCTCCATCTACGTGTTGCTGTCATCTACCGTCCCCCTGGTCCTCTCTCTTCCTTTCTTTCTGACTTTGAGTCCTGGCTCACTTTCTTCCTCTCTGTTGATATCCCCACTCTCATCCTTGGTGACTTCAACATTCATGTTGATGACCCATCTCAGCCCTCAGTCTCTCGCTTCCTCTCCCTAGCCTCCTCCTTCAACCTCCACCTTTGGACCAACTCCCCCACCCATACTAATGGCCATTCTCTTGATCTTGTCCTCTCTAGAAACTGCTCTGTCGCTGATCTCTCCTTCGATCCTCATCCTATATCAGACCACTTCCTTGCCTCTTTCAACATTTCCCACTGTCCCCCCTCCTCTTCCCCTTCTCTACGCCCCTTCCGTGACCTTCAAGCTATTGATCCCCTGGACTTTGCCTCCTCTCTCTCTCCCCTTCTTCCTACAGTCTTCTCTTCCTCCTCCCCTGACTCCGCTGTCTCTGCTCTCAACGCCTCTCTCTCCTCCACACTTGACTCCCATGCCCCTCTCTCTTCCCGCCCTGCCTTCTCCCACAACCCCCGTCCTTGGCTCACCCCTAGTATCCGCCACCTCCGTTCTTGCACTCGTGCTGCTGAACGACTCTGGCGCAAATCCCATTCTCACGCTGACTTCCTTCACTTCAAATTCTGTCTCTCCACCCTTACTTCTGCTATCTCCCTTGCTAGACAACACTACTATGCCTCCCGCATTGAGTCCTGTTCTCGGGACCCTCGCCGCCTGTTCTCTACCTTTGACTCCCTCCTCAAGCCTCCCTGTCCTCCCCCTCCTTCTTCCCTTTCTGCTCAGGATCTTGCCTCCTTCTTCACCTCCAAGATAGACAAGATCCGCCTCGACATCGCTTCCCACTCCTCTCTTCCCACTCCCACCCCTCTCCCTCCTCCCCCTCCTTCTCTCATGTCCTCCTTCTCCCCTGCCTCCCTTAAGGAAATCTCCTCTCTGCTCTCCTCCTCCAACCCTTCCACTTGCCCCCTTGATCCCATTCCTTCCCGCCTCCTCACCTCCATTACTCCCACTGTCGCCCCTTCCTTCCTGCACATCATCAACCTCTCCCTCTCTACTGGCTCTTTCCCTTCTGCCTTCAAACATGCCACAGTCTCTCCTATTCTCAAAAAGTCCACTCTTGACCCCTCTGACCCTTCTAGCTATCGTCCTGTCTCACTCCTTCCTTTTGCTTCCAAGCTGCTTGAACGTGTTGTCTACTCCCGCTGCCTTGACTTCCTATCCTCCAACTCCTCCCTTGACCCCCTCCAATCTGGCTTCCGCCCCCTTCATTCTACTGAAACTGCTCTCGCTAAGATCACCAACGATCTTCTGGTGGCTAAATCTAAACGTCTCTATTCCATTCTTGTCCTCCTTGATCTCTCTGCTGCCTTCGATACTGTTGACCACTCACTCTTGCTGGATTCCCTTCACTCCCTTGGCTTTTGTGGCTCTGTCCATAACTGGTTCTCCTCCTACCTCTCTGACCGCTCCTTTAATGTGTCTCTCTCCAACTCCGCCTCCTCCTCCTTCCCCCTCTCAGTTGGTGTTCCTCAAGGCTCTGTTCTTGGCCCTCTCCTCTTCTCGATCTATACCTCATCCTTAGGCAAACTCATTGCCTCCCATGGCTTCCAATACCACCTCTATGCTGATGACACTCAACTCTATCTCTCTACTCCCTCTCTCTCTCCCTCTGTTCAAGCTCGTCTCATCAACTGTCTCTCTGACATCTCTACCTGGATGTCTCAACGTCAACTCAAACTCAACATGGCTAAAACTGAACTCCTTATCTTCCCCCCTCATCCTTCCTCTCCTTCCTCACTGTCAATAACTATTGATGGAGTCACCATCCTGCCTGTCCCCCAAGCCCGTAGCCTAGGCTTCATCTTTGACTCAGCCCTTTCTTTTAAACCCTACATTGACTCTGTTGCTAAATCCTGTCGCTTCTCCCTCCATAACATTGCTAAGATTCGCCCTTTTCTCTCTGTCTCGTCTGCCAAAACTCTTGTTCATGCTCTGGTCATCTCTCGCCTCGATTACTGTAACCTCCTTCTCACTGGCCTTCCCCGGTCTCACCTTTCTCCCCTCATCTCTGTCCAAAACTCTGCTGCCAGGGTCATCTACCTCGCCAGTCGCTTCGACCATGTGCAGCCCCTCCTCTCTTCGCTTCACTGGCTTCCCCTTCCTGAACGAATCCTGCACAAGCTCCTAGTCTTCACCTATAAAGCTCTTCACAACCTTGCTCCCCCCTACCTCTCTGCACTTATCGCCCTCCATACTCCAGCCCGTGCACTTCGCTCCTCCTCTGTCCCTTCTCTCACCCTTCCACGCCTTCCCTGCTCCCCTAAGCGCCTTCGTCCCTTCTCACTTGCTGCCCCCCATGCCTGGAACTCCCTCCCTGTCCACATCCGCCTTGCCCCCTCCCTTCATACCTTCAAATCTCTCCTTAAAACTCACCTCTTTCGCTCTGCTCTGTCTGACTCTTTATCCTGCTGAGCCACTATTCCTATACCTACGATCGGTTTACCCTTATCCTTGCAACATGGACCTGCCTGCTGTCATTCTCATCGTAACCAAGCCAAGTACGTGCACTTGAGACCTCGCATCTTCATGAATGTTAGACCCCTTGTCTCTCCCTCTGTTCCCCTTCCTAAGTCTCTCCCCCAGCTCCTGTCTCTCAGATTGTAAGCCCTAGGGGCAAGGACCGTGTCTATTTTATTACTTTGTAAAGTGCCAGGTACACTGCTGGTGCTATATAAATGTTTGTTAATAATAATAATAATAATAATAATAATTTAAGGAAATTTACAAATTCTGTTAAAATCATGAAAATGATATAGCCTATAAAATTTGGAACCTTTATCCAATCCTTCTGAAATTTTGCAGAGATGATCCCTTATGTAAGAGGAACAACCTGTGCAAAGGTCATCGAAACTGGATGGAAAAGATAGACACTACACCTGGAAATGTGTGTACAAACCATGAAATGATTAGATTTCTAATAAAATTGGTACCCTTTATCCAATCTTCCTGAAAGTGATCAGGGATGATCCCTTTTAGGATGGGTACAACACGTACAAATTTCACCTACATTGTATGGAAAGCAAAGTCGTTATAGCTGCAAATGTGTGCATAAGCTACAAAACTTCGAGTGCTTGCGGGATTGGGATCCTTTATCCAGCATTTATGAAATTAGGATGATCGTCTGTATGAGGGATATAATCATTCCAAATTTCATCAAAGTAGATAAAAAACAAAGAAGTTACAGCCAGAAATCAATT
Organism: Sphenodon punctatus; assembly: GCA_003113815.1. NCBI lineage: Eukaryota > Metazoa > Chordata > Lepidosauria > Sphenodontia > Sphenodontidae > Sphenodon > Sphenodon punctatus. The sequence goes on from QEPC01007800.1 coordinate 1,858,470, forward strand.
TCCCATAGAAATCAATATAAAATGAAGTTCAATAATGAAAATGAATTTATGTAACTAAATTACAAAATCAGAAGCTATATAATAACAAAATAATGAATTCAGTAATGGGTCTGTGGTGCACACCCCTAATAGAAATACTGTATAAAATATATGAAAACAAAAGCCTGTATTAAATATAAACCATTTCCAGAGTCCTATCCCAGTCTGCTAAAGGCCTGGCGAAATAAATAGGTATTATGTTAGAAAGTTATGTTAGCAGAAAATTCAGCACAAATAGTATAGAAATTGATTTTTTTTAACATGCATTCTTTATCTAACAATGTTAGAAAATTGTTCTAACACAATTTGCCATTTCATACTATGGCCACCAGTTCAGAGAGTTCTTTGTGCCATAAACTTACATATATCTCAATCTAAGGCTACTTAACCTTGAAGTAGTTTTGAAAGAGCTGTAATAGAAGGCAACTAGATTTAAAAACAACAACAACAACCAAGGACAAAAGCTAAAGAATTACACACATTGCAAGTGTGAATGTTACATTCAAATCTGAAGATAGCCACGGTAACATCTGTACCATCAGCACCAAGGTCTTAATTCAGAATTGTCCATGAAGGTCAGCCCTTCAGGAAAAACGGAAGGCATCTAAAACAAAGGCAAGGAGTAAAATACCTCTCTTCCTTAAGAACTCCAAAAGTGGTACTGAGATTTTGTTTATGCTCTTATACAAATAAAATAAACCCTTCCAGCAATAGCAAAAGAAAAAAGGTCAGAGCAGCAAACATGGGATGTAGCTAGTGACTTCATCTCACCTGCTAAACAGAACACTATGGAAAGAACTGATTGGAGAACAAGAAATGACTGGGTGATCAGAAAGTCAGGAGAGTTTGTGATGTTTGTTAAGGAAGAGATACCCTAAACCTTGATCTCCTTTCATTATTTGTGTTTTATAAATTAGCTGCAGTGGTTTGTGGAATCTATTTTACTGGCTAAGTTATTTTTATTTTTATTTTTTTAAATTTCCCTAAGATTAAAAGGGAAGAAACAATAGTAGCCACTAGAATTAAACAGTCAATAATATCATCATTGTGACAGGAACATTAGCCATCTTGAACCCTAAGCCATGCTAGATGGCTCTGGTCAAATAAAATAAGTTTTTATTTTTAAAAAAGTTTGTCTCTTACTATGATGTTTTTAAAATTTTGTTTGTTTTTTGTTCGTCATTTAAAAAAAAAAAAATCAGCGGAGGATGGTGGTTTTGTAGGCTGATGGGGCAGTGGGTGGGCTGAACCTGCTGCCAGTGGCTAGCCAGGGCAAAGGTAGGTGGAGCCAGGGCAATGGTAGGCCAGTGGCATAGCATAACCCAGCAGCAAGGAGTTCCCAGGGTTAACATTGGATGGACATTACATTAACTAACGCTGGGAATGCTGCTGTGTGAAGCACTGCCACTGGGGGATAGAGAGCCCTCTTACTGGGGTCCCATCCACTTTCTTTCCCACCGGGTCCAAATTAACCATCGTAGGTTAAAAAAATAGAATATGTTGCCATCACCTACCTTTATCCTGAACCCTCAAATCCTCTATTTTCATGGCATCCTTGGCCACCTGTAGTCTTCTGAAGGTGTAGTCTTTGGGACAAGCCTTCCTTCTGGCTTGGAGAACTGGGAGGAATGAGTTAGCTCCTTGTTCTGCAACAAGCTGAATCAGAAGAGAATGAAATGGAAGAGAAGAACAGGACAGAGGAGAAGTAGGAGGGAAAGGATTTGGTTTTGGAGCATGAGAAGAGGAAGGGGAAGAGATGGGTTCAGTGGGGGACAGGGGAAAAGGGTTTCCTTGTTGTCTGCAGCCTAGTAGCTACACTCTATCCCCGACAGCCAAATCCCTGTCCAAGCAAACAAGCCTTTTAAAAATTGTTTGACCTGTTGCAGGCCGGCACTGCAAGCAAAACAGGCCCTTTGAGACCAGCATCCCTAGTAGCTACCCCCATCCCCAACAGCCAAACGCCCGTCCAAGCAAGCAGGCCTTTTAAAAAAGGTTTTCTCTGTTGCCAGCTGGCACTGCAAGCAAAACTGGCCCTTCGAGATCAGCATCACTAGTAGCTACACCCTATCCCCGACAGCCAAATGCCTGTCCAAGCAAACAGGCCTTTTAAAAAAGTTTGCCCTATTGCAGGCCTGCATTGCCATCAAACAACATTCCAGCAGCAGGAAGCAGCTGTAAAACAGGAGGGTCAGGACCATTTTATAAAAGAGTAGTCATGACCAGTAGACATACAAATTCACAAAATGACCTCTCTACTAGAGAGGCGGAGGCCATTTTGTCTCTACTCACAACATCCCACCAAACTGCAAAGGACGGAGTCATTTTAAAATGCAAGGAACATTCCAGCAAGATTATGTTTTTTTAGAAACCCTTCCTCCAGCCAAGCCCCTAGGTCTCCCACCCGGAAAACAGAAAGCAGACAATTTACATGTAAAACAGGAAAGGGACCAATTTTAACCCAGAGTAGCCATGGCCAGTGGGGCCCCAGAAAATTGCCACAGCCTTTGAACATGCCTGGGGGAGGAGGTGGGAAACCAGTAGTGCACCAGCAAACACCCAACAAGCAAAAGCAAACCACCACTGAAACCATATCTTAAGCTAACCATATTATCCTCAACACACCACAAAAGCAGCAGCGAGGAGTTCCACTTGTCCCCCAAAACATGGTTCACTTCACATCTGTTGCACCCCCTCCCTCATGCGTCTCCCAGTCCACCCTCTCCCCCAGACCCATTGCCCAGCCAGACTCCCCGAGTCCCCCCACCCCCATGTCTCCCAGTGCATCTCCCATTCCCCAGTCAGACTCCCTGAGTCCCACCCCCCTCATCTCCCAGTGCACCCTGCTCCTCCAGTCCCATTCTCAAGCCAGACTCCCCAAGTCCCCCCACCCCCATGCTGTCCCCTATACACACCTAGATGTGTATAAGAGACAGGTGCATCCCCTCCCCCATTCCTGTGTCTCCGAGTTCCAGTCCACTCCTCCTCCACTCCACCCCAGCCCCATTCCCCAGTCAGACTCCTCTCCCCCCAGCCACATTCAGCCTCCGTGCCCACTGCCCCCACTCCTAACTCCCCCCCAACTCAGCCCCATTCTGGGTCCAGTGGCTGCCTCCCAGTCTATCTCCCCCACTTCCCCCAGCCTGGCCCCCTTTCCCCTATGTGTCTCACATTCTCCCTTCTCCCCCCCCCCCCAGTTAAATACTCACACTTCACGTAGCAGGAATCCTGATACTGGTCTGGTCCAAACAGAGTCCACCTCCAAGTTACCACGCCAGGAAACTCCACAAAATGGCTCTGCCACCAATGCATGCAGCTCAGCAGAGCAAAACAGCCCATGCCCTCACTGAGCATGTGTGCCCTAAAAAAAGACAGCGCTGCCTGCCTCAATTCAGTTCTAAGGCAGTTCAAGCGCATAATTGCCTGGGCGCTTGTAACCAGAATCCAGGCGGTGTTTAAAAATTGAGTCCATAGGGTTTAATGAAAGCCTGACCACTGGTGGATGTAATGGGAAACTGCAGTTTCCCATTACAAGCACTTGGATGACTCCCCCTAACCGCCTAAGCACATTCCTATTATGTTTGTCCCTTATGGGACTCCATGCAACACCCAGTCCCTCCCTCCTCCAGGCTGGGGGTGGGGTGGGTGGCTGGGAGAGAGTGAGTCAGCTCAGCTCAGCTCACTGCGTCCAGCTCATCACAGACAGCTGACAGATGTAAACAGAGGAGCCCCCTCCTTTGTGAAAATGAGCAACAGCAGCTGCTGGGGACCCCAACAGGACTCCAAAACTTCTTTCATGTAAGAGGCTATGTGTACAGGGGGGTAGGGAGCACAGTAGCAGGGCAGAGGGCACAGAGGGGCATCAGAGGGCACAGGAGATGCATTGCCCCATGCGTCCTTGGCTGCCCACCGCACCTGATAATAATTTCCTTATACAAAGTGTTGGCAGCTGTCCTAATAGAATAAACAGTATAAGAGTTGTGATTACTAGACTTGCAAGTAGCCCCACTGGAGTAAGCAGGAATAAGTTATTTAAAGATTATTATCTGTGTTTAGGTTTTGCTTGTTAAAGAGAGATCTTTAAAAATTTCAGATTTAAAGCTTCTGTTAAATTAGCTTTTCTGACACCGTGTTGTCTTAATTACCTGTCAAGTAACGCATTTTCCTTCAGTTTTGGACACACACAGCTGATGGTGAATGAACAATTAGTACTGCAAAAGAAAGGAAATCTTCATGAGCAGGCAAATGAATTACAGCGCTTCAGGGTACAATCCTGCAACTGTTTATGCCTGGCACTAGTGTTTGACACTGGCTCAATATGAATACGACACATGCCAGCACCCCTAGGGGTGCTCCATGGCTCTGGAGGTGCTCCCCGGCTCGGGGGACGCTCCCCAGCTCGGGGAAGGCACACTACCTGGACTTAGTAGTGTGCATCCCCCGAGGCACACTACCTCGGGGGAGGCACACTACTAAGCGGCCATTCAGATCACTTACCTGATCCACTGTGACACCTGACGCTGCTGCCACCGTCATCATCACCGCCACTGCCACATCTGGCCTGGGCCCCACGCCGGGCTCAGAGCTTCAGGCGGAGTGGGCACTGTGGCAGCAGATTAATTCTGCCGCTGCACTGCCCGCCGTCACTGGACATTCCACTGCCCCCCCCTCTGCTGCCTGTCACAGTCTCAGCCAAGGGAAATGAGGGAGAGAGAGGCAGAGGCCCCACCTCTCCCTTATTTCCCCTGACCAAAACAGCCAGGCAGTGGAGGGGGTCAGCGTCGTGAGGGAGACTTCGCCCTTACTTCCAGAGGAAGTGAGGGAAGAAGCAGAGGACCCGCATCTTCCTCACTCGGTGGGTACCCCCCCTGCCTGTCAGTCTGTCGTCCAGGAGAAATGGGGGAGAGGCAGGGCCTTTGCATCTCTCTCCCTCATTTCCCTGGCTGAGACTGTGACAGGCAGCAGAGGGGGGCATGGAGTGTGGGAGAGGTGGGCTCTCCCTCACTCCTGATGGTCCCCTCCATTGCCTGTCAGTCGGGGTTAGACGGGGACCCCGCGTTTGGAGTCCCCAGCTCCCAGCCACTGTCAGGCCAGGAGCTGGGGACCCCGAGTGCACCCGCCCCAGGAGTGGGGCCCGTGGCGGCCACTCCGAGCCGCCTCGTGGTAGGGCTGGCCCTGAGAATATAGTTCACAGAACAGTGTGAATGATCCTTAGATTATTAATCAGACAAACACTCATATATATAAGCTATTAGTGGAACACCAGCAACTTGCACTCTGTTATCCCACTCTGCTACTCCCTGGTAACTGTGTGATAAATATACACAACCCCAAGCAATAGACATTTTATGGTACAGTTCTGTGTTACTTCTGTCAAAGAGCAGCCAGTTAGTGCTCTCTTTGAACTGAATTGAAATGTGAAAGGACTTTAGTGCATTTTAATTTAGCTAGGTTGTGATCTTGTTGCTGGGCTGCTAATTCTGAGTAAAAAATGTTTGCTACACGTGGAAGAGTATGAAACTGTACCATTGCCTTTTAAGGCCTTAATAAAAGGTAATATCAAACATTCACATGTGTAGATTGAAATAATTCCATTGTAGAGCAGTTTTGCTACTAGATCAGAAATTGTGATTTCGTTGTGGAGGTGGGGTGGGAGAAGAAGGAAGGGGGAATTGTCATTTCTCTGCATGTACCTGTTATGGAAAAAATGTGCAGAGGCATATGAAGACAGCAGACTTTAGGCTTGCTCTTGGGAAGCAGAAATCAATCTGGAAGTAGAACTTAAGACTTGATTTAGATTGATGGCACAACCAGATTTTTCAGATGGCTTGTTGTGGTTGGCTTCCAGGTTATTGCTGTACATCAGCAGAGCCAAAGAAAGAGGAGGCACTTTTTGTAAGGTTGGCTTCTTATGAATATAGTGGGAGAGAAATGTGGAAACCAGGTTGTTACCCCAGGTCCTTTCTAGGGGCTATGGATCTTTTTATTGTCACTCCAGAAAGTTTTTGGCAAAGATACCTCCTTTTGTTGTAGATGTAGGTGCACAGATTTCAGAGACAGTTTGCTATGCATATAACAGTTTCTTTATTTTCCTTGACTTCTACAATAAGCTCACAATCTAAAATACGAAATAGCAAAGCAATTTCTTTCCCACCCCGTTTGTCTCTACCCAAGCTTTAGCAAAGCAGTTTCTTTTATCTCACCCTAGTTGATGTAGTACAGCAAAGTTCAGTAGAATGACAGTTCCTCTTTGGGGGTTGAGCATTCTTAAAATTGGGTCCATGTTTTTCCTGCTCATTGCTTTTCCTTTTTCAACGTGAATCTCCTCCCCTATTGGGTCATTTTGCGGCCCTTTTTCCAGTCAACAGGGTGCTTGTAGTATTTCTTAATTTTTCTGTGAGGTGATCACTTGTTTAACACCTTATCTGTTAGCAGGAATGTTCCTCTTTTGGTTTTATTTATTATTCACTGGAGGCTTCCCCCCCGCCTTTTTGTGTGGTAGTTACTGATCGAAAAAATTTCCTTTCTGTTTAGCCCTTTCTAAAAACTACCATGTGGCCTCTTATGGTCAGCTACCATTGGGTAATGGGTGTTCCAGAAATTCAACCCTTTGACCCAGGCTTACTACTTATTGAGTCAGAGGTAGGACAGTAGTTTTCCAAAAGAAAGAGAGAAAAAAACACCTTACAATATACTTGTTTGCTTTTGCTGCCGTAAGCCTGTGTCTTAAAAGCAATCTTTAATTGGCTTTTGCGAAAGCATCTCTGCCACCAATCTGCAGGTTTTTTCCTTTCACCCTTACAACACAACATTGGCTGTTTTTAGAAGGGAGACACCCATGTGGATCCACCCATCCTCCAAAGACACGGGTCTGAAGGTGGCGTGGGTGGAGGCATGATCTCACGACCCACACACCACTCACCTATGCCCCCGCACGGAGCAACCTGTTTTCCCCCCAGTTGTTCTGTGCGGGGGCATGGGTGGGTAGTGCATGGCTACGGGCGCACACCCAGCACACCCCATCCCCAGCAATGCGAATGCCCCCACTCATGAGAAGTGCACTGGTGCTCCACCCAGCATACACACACCCAGTCAGGAGGCGGGTCTGTCTAAAAACGGCCATTGTTGTGGCCGAGCAAATTTTTCTATCCTGGAGGAAAAGGCAGCCTAACTCAAGCATTGTAAAATATAATAATTTTGCTCAGTTGGTCAAGTTTTCAGCTTTTCCAGCATAAATTCAGAATAGACCTCATCATCTTCCTGACCTCTCAGTAGAAATGTGACCATTCTGCAAAATCATTTTTAGCAAGCATTTCTTCCCTCAAAGGGAAGAAAAAGGGAAAGGAGGTTTCATTACAATACCTCTCCCCATCCTCTGCAGAACTCTAATCCTTAAGTACTACAACCAGTGCACTCATCCATTAGCAACCAAAAAGTTGTGTTGTCATTTCTAAAGGTGCAGAGAAATAATCAGTACTCAGTCTTGCTTTTCTTAGTGCATTGGTGTAATATCCCTTTGAAAAACATCACAGTCCTTAAGTTGTGATTACTTTCTGTCTGTCTGTAACTTGACCTGACATATCTCCTGCCTCTTCCTGACTCCCAGGATGGATAGATAGAGTACTGGTGAATCCCTACATTTGGATCATCCCTTCAAGGCCATTGCCATGTTAGGAGTCAAGCACCATGGAATTCAGACTGTTGATGAGAATGCTGGTGCTTCATCCAGACTCCCCATCTCCATATGATTTTACTGGGAACTCAAATATTATCATCTGGCTCCACAGCCCCAGGCTGAGTATTGTGACAGTAGACCTTAAGGACCAGATTGTTAATCATATGTGCCAGGGAGAGACAAAAGGAAAGTTTCTATGACAACAAAGCCTGCTGCATTTCTAGGGCAGATTATCCCCATCCCCCAGGGGAGGGCAGGCACAACTTTTATTTCTTCTGTTGGGAAGTTATGCCAGAATATGGCAGCATTAATTTCTGCATATGGCCAGCTCCAGGACCAAGTGAACAAGTCAGATTCAAGGAGGGAATGGGTCTAGAACACAGTGGGCACTTAAGCCAAGCAAGGCAGTTACTGTGTTAAGCAGACATCCTTTGATGTCTAGTTGGCCTGATATAACAAAAGAAAAACAACCTCTAAAGGCAGTGACCAATAAAGGGTGATTTGCATCTAGCCAATCACACGCTTTGCAGGCATAACAAAACTAGTAGTGGATGAGTTTGTCCACTACAGACTAGGGCAGTACACACACAGACTCCACAGAGGGAGAATGGAATCAAATGAGATGATAGCCCTCAATAACCTTCACCAAGCATATATTCCCACGTTCCCGTCTATTAGACCTCCGTCACATGGCTTCCATGTAGTCATCACGGAGCTGCCACTCACAGCAGACACCACTGACATTGTGGACCCACCGTGTGGGCCTATAATGGCTAATGGGTACTCACGTGTCTGCATCTCGTCAATTAGTTCGCCTGCAGCCTTGCTGGCATTCAGATCCACCAGCACTTAAAGTTAGGGATGGGCGAACAGATCGCAGTTCGGGTTCGGCCGTTCGGTTCAGCTGCATTTGGTTCGGTTGCGTTCGGTTCGTCCGTTCGGTTAGTTCGCCGGGTTCGGGTTCGGCCATTCGGGAAATGTTATGGGTGTTTTTTTTTGTTTTTTATATGGTTTTTTATTGGGTTTTATATGGTTTTCTTTTGTTTTTTATTTGGTTTTTTTGTTTTTATATGGTGTTTTTTTTTTAATCTAATATTATATATATCTATCTACACTAAATCTAACTGCTATTGACTATTCTAAATGCTATGAACTAAATGGATTATCTAATAAGTACACAGGCCTACTCCTACAAACACTAAAACTAAATCACTAACGCTATCTCTATCACTAAGCTA
>QEPC01007800.1:1868288-1934956 GCA_003113815.1 Sphenodon punctatus
GGTTTAAGTTTCATTTCAGTACAAAACTGAAATGAAACTTAAAGCAATCTAAAAATCCTACTCAACGCCTGCTGTTCAGGAACAGTGACTAGCTCAGAAGGTGTTGGGAAGGGGGGAGACAGATAGTTTCATTTCTTGCAAACCTCTCCACCCCTGGTGCCTGGAAGTCTGTTCCTCAGTGACTAGTACTACCCCTCCCTGTCACCTCAGAGTAAACCTTTTTTGCCACCCGAACGCGATCCGAACTGACTGAACTGTTCAGCCATTTCGCCGTTCTGTTCTGTTCGGTATGTTCGGGTTCGTGTTCACGTTCGGTCATCCGAACAGGCCGAGTTTGGGCCGTACTCCGAACTTCTGAACTGCATTTGCCCATCCCTTGTTTGCCCGGCCAGCTGAGAGGTGGTAGTGGTAGCAATCTCCCTACCCTCCGATTGCCTCTCAGCTGAGAGGCATGCTGAGATGTCCTCCCCCACAGTCTCTCTTCCTGCTCCTCAGCTGAGAGGTGTGCTGAGATCTCTCTCCTCTGTCCCTCCCCACAGTCTCCCTCCCCGCCTCTCAGTGGAGAGCTCTCTTCCTGCCTCCCACTGAGAGGCACGGAGGGAGACTTGGGGGTGAGGGGTAGATCTAAACATGCCTCTCAGCTGAGAGGTGGGGAGGGAGATTCTAGCATGCCTCTCAGGCCACCTTCAGACATGCCCCCCTGTGCATATTCTGGCTGGGGTGTGTGTGGAATGCATAACCAGAATATACGCGGGGATCGGATGGCATGAGAGCCCCCTCCCCCCTGGTGTGGTTTTGCTGGGAGAGACGCGCAGGGATGCAGAGCAGGAAATAGAGCTTTGCATCCATGTACATATCTGTTGGCAAAGCCGTGTGTGTGTGGGGGGGCTTCTGACCGGCTGATCTCTGCACATATTCTGGCTGCGCATTCCCCCCACAGCCAGAATATGCACATGAGGGGGGGGGGGGACACATGTTGTGGCCTCAGTTGAGAGGCGACTGTGGGGAGGGAGGTCGCTAGCGCTACTGGTGGAAGCTGCTTCAAGCACATGAAATACTGGAAGAGGACTGCCTGTTTATTAGGCTGGACTCAGTAAACGTGCTTGGGGGCTGTATGGCCCAAACATGGACTCCAGTGGACTATCATTGATTCCACCCAGAGAGAGGGACAGACAAATGACTGGCAGGGATGACTGAGTGTTCATGGCACCTATCTGAAACCCTGAAGGCCTGGGTTCATTCTCTGCTGATATATTGTTTATATCAGGCCAGTAAATCTCCTGTCTGTAACAGTTCCCAGGGTTGTCCTTAGAATTTGCAGGGGCCGGGGTAAAATGTTGGGCCTATGGTAATCCCACCCTGATGTCAATGGATCCACCCCCTTGGGGACACCTTCTATAGAACCCTAGATGTGTCACATTTGGGGCCCTGCTGGGAGAAAGTGGGCACCCTGCCCTGTGTGGTCCCTAGAAGAACAGGGCCCAGGGTTACCCTGGGTTGCTGTAGCAAAGCTAGTCATGACAATCCCTGTAACTATTGCCATTCTCCCTAGCAATTGGTTTTTCTGGGACTGCTGACTCACCTCCGAGTCCACGTGCTGCTGACGCTGCTATTCCCATCTGGAAGTCATGAGATCATGCCTCGGTGGGGTCAGCTGTGGCAGACTGTATTTGATGTATTTATGTTTTTTGTGATGTATTTTCCACATGCTGATGGTGCTGCCACTTTCACCCCACCCCACTCACCCCAACTCTAAGTCATAAGCTTACATTAGCATACAGTAGCATATGTTGTTCAATTGTTTCCATCTGGCCACCTTTACAGCAACATAAACGAGCTTGTTGCAGAATAGCAGCATATTGTCCCAAGACCACAGCTGATTTTATCTGCTGAAACCACAGCAGAGTATAAGTTCTTTGTAAGACAGAATTACTAAGAATATCTAAATAGCATTCAAATCCAAACACTTGCTTAACTTGCTTTAGCCAGGGGCCCACTTTCCAGTCTGCAACTGTTTCTATATCTTCTTGCACTGCAATATCAGTGAGCCTAGACTTCAATAAATTCTTTTGTTGTAATGGGGTCTTCCCTCAAAACATGGTGGTTGATAACCCTGAATAAGCTAAGCCTGAAAGTATACCAGACAGCCAAGGATAAGTCTTTGCCCCTATATTCTCCATTTGTTCCTTTAAGCATAATAAAGGCAAAAAAATCTTCATTCTGATTAATTAGTTTGGACCAATATTTTAGGAGAGCCAACTTTCCCAGACATTCAGTAGAAAAGACCCCAAATTCAGCACACACCACAGCATCAGGGGTAGCCTGAGAGACCTTAAGTACTCTTCTCAAAAACTTATTTTGGACAAGTTCCAAGATATAAAACTTTTTCATTGGAGCCACCTCCAATCCATATGTCAGTAATGTTTGTACCTTGGTCTTGTATAATTTAAGGATTACAGAAAGCTTTGTTGTTTTACTATGATGTGCGAGACTCAAAATACCCTTAGTTACCTGGGATACTCTAGAGGCTAAGTATTTTCCATGATTGGTCCACAACCCTGACTTGTTAAAATAGACTCCCAAGTAGAGTACAGAGTCTACTTGTTTAATTACACCTCCTTGGGTGTGCCAAATATACTTTTTGGCCCCTTGATCTGCCACTAAGTTCTGAGATTTTGCATAATTTATTTTAAGTTTATTTTTGATACAATATTTCCCTAAGGCTTCCAACAGGTTCTGTAGTCCTTTCTTAGATTGAGACAATAATACAATATCATCTGGATATAAAAGTACAGGAATTGAATGATCTTCAATTTTTGGCGATAAATAGTCCCTTTCTTGTAATTCAAGAATCAAATCATGCAGATATAGGGAAAATAAGGTAGGAGCCAAAACACAACCTTGTCTAACTCCTCTCCTGACCTCAAAGGGGCCTGAAAGCTTCCCATTATTATCCAATCTAATTCTGGCAGTATTATTAGTGTGGAGCTATATTCTTAAATCCAATAAATCTTTGTTTATTCCTAAGTCCAGAAGTTTAGACCATAAGATCTGTCTATCAACTGAATCAAAGACTTTACACAAATCTATAAAAGCCATGTAAATTTAATACCTCTAATGTAGACATACCAGGAGATCAAGTGAGAAAGAATAAAACAATTAACAACACCTGAGCATTTCCCCCTAAAACCAAACTGTTCTCTAGGTATTAAATTCTGTACCTTAGTCCACACCTCTAGGTGTCTAAGTAATGTTCTATCATAAAGCTTACCTAAAATAGGTAATAGGCTAATTGGCCTATATGCTGCAGGGTTCCGGGGGTTCCCTTTCTTAAAAAGGGTACTATTATACTGTGGTCCCAGTTTTTTGGAATCTGCTTTGTAATATTAATAAATGTAAATGATCTAGCCAATACTGGCGCCCACCAATGCGGGATAGCCAGAAAAACTTCTGCAATAACAAAATCCAACCCAGGGGCTTTATTTGGTTTCAACCTGCCCATTACCTCTAAAATCTCATCATCAGTAACCTCAGGATCGAATGCACACTCTTCGTGTATGATATTTGAAGTAATAAAAGTACCAATAGTTGAACAACCATCTTCTAACTTATACAAATTACTAAAAAAAGTAATCCAAGTTACTTCCTCTATATGACTTGACACATTGTGAGATCATTGAGTCAGAAAATGTCTGATTATAACCCAAAATCGGGTGGAGTTATTAGTATTTACAGCTACCTGCAGTTCAGCCCACCAATGATCTGCAAAGAGACTCTTTTTTTCTACTCAATTCCTTCTACTCAGAGCGTACCTTCAAAAAGTCAAATTTCTGCCTATTCATAGGTGTTCTAACCCATGCTTTCTTTGCTTTATTTAACTGAAGTTTAATTGCCTTACAATCCCTGTCATACTGCCAATATTATTATGTTTATATTGGACTTTTCCTTCTGACAGGAATTTGAGTTCTATATTGCCCCCGCACTAGAAATAAGGCACAGACACAAAATATGGGTAAAACTGGCCGCAGCTGTTTTATTGAAGCCAATCTTAATTAATAATCTGTTAAGAGAACAATAAACCGATTAAACCAATTAAAGCCAATTAACAACCATGAAGAACGGTGGATAGAATTAAAACCAATTACCCTAAATTGAATCTTTTCCATGCCAAATTGTGAGGTAAATTAGAATATCCAATTAATCAAACCTTTTCTATTAGAGCGTCCAATTAAATGCCAATTAGAATTATACCGAATTAACTTGGGTGAATAACAAAGGGGGGGTGACGAGATCAGATAACTTAAGACTTACAATATCTCTCACTCACCGCGTTCAGTACCATAATACCAACCAGTTTGGACTGGAGATACCAGTCCAATCCCCTTCCAATGGACCAAATTGATCCAATTCCCAGAAGGACAGATGCTGCTGCTGCAAACCTCGGGACCGCTTAAATCCTACCCGTATGCATGCAACGCTTGATCTCCCTTCCTGTGATAATCTGGGGCACCCATCCCCTAAATTACCCAGCAGGTACACCTTGCAGAATGAACCCAATCATCTGCCCATACACCCAGGTTATAAAGCCCTTACCGGTTTAACCCTATGGTACTGAACACCGCCACAAGTTCAGCAGCTGCGCTTGCTTGAATACCCCCATAATCAAAAACCCAATTCACCCAAGTGGAATCATACCCTCTGGATGACCCACTCATATCAGCCTTTGCAATAAGCCTTTTATGTTTCCAGTATACATGTCTAATCCCAGTTCGGATAAATGTACCCCATCCTGCCAAAATAGTTCTGGCCTGTTCCATATTATTTCCGGATGGCAAAGCCAAATACCACCCAGTGGCGCAATCCATTTTTTAACTTCCCCGGTAACCCTTTTTTGAGCTCTATCCACTCCTCTAAGATTAGTAGCCCCCGGCCACCTAATCCTCTGCAACAGCTCCGTGAAAACCAGAGTGGCTTGTAGGAAAAGCTCCTGCAATCTGACCCAATCCTGCCAGATCATTATCGATAGGTAAAATCCCCTTGTAAAATCATTCTCACCCAGATGGATTAATATCACATCTGGGGCCAGTCTACCTGACCAACCCAACACAAGGGGCATAAGCTGGGGCCATAGCATCCCTCTCCTTCCCTTCCACACAACAAAACCTTTTGAAGCCAAGCCAAACTGCGTGCCCCAGCCAGTTGTCTGAACTCGTTTCTCTGCCCACCTGACAAAGCTGTGGCCGATGATCTAGGTTACCTTTCTTTGCTTATTATGGCAACCTCCTACGAAAAAGGAAAATTAAAAACAAATCATCAATTACACAGTAACTGAACCTTACTCTACAGCACTGGGAACGGGCGAACATAAGACCTAAACACACCCGACCGCCATCTGCCAATCCTCTGAATCTCGGCGGGAGCGAACCCGGCCGCAGCTGCAGATGAAGCTGCCCCAATCCTAAATGAATGGGACCTAAACTCCACCCCAGACAACCCAAGTAAAACCAAACATTTTAATACTGCCAAAAATTGGTAACGGGTTAAAGGAAGTCCTGATGCACAAACAATGATCCCAGCACACCAGGTCTAACCTTTAAATAATTTTCCATGCATACCACGGGGCAGATAAGTGGCTCGATAGACCTGGCAAGTGCCACCTCCAAGCCTCTTCCCAACTGATAAGTGTTTGAAAAATGAATACGAACCTGAATACTAACCCCAGTCATAGCTACATCGCCAACCTGAAACTCCCTTCTTGCCGTATCGTTCCTGGAACTCACAACCAATTCACTAATTCGCATAACTCCGAAAAAAGCAACCACAAATGCAGTCTTAAACAAACAAACCTCCCCAGGGTCATGGCACACCTCCCCCAGGTTGCCTACAACATCAGCCAAAATCTTGGGGGACAATGAGACCCTGTTATCCACCTGAACACGGCCCTGCTTCCTCCATGAGACAATCATCGCCCTAAGTACTGAGGCCCCCACAAAATCCTGCACCCCCACCAACTTAGACATGAAAGCCAAAGCAGACCATTTTGTAGCTATAGTACCAGCCGCTAAACCCTTCCTGTGCAATTCGAGCCCGAACTGCACCCTCTGATCCAAAGACACCAGGATTAACAACGCCCAACCTCGGACCCGGGCAAATTCTAAAAATTCCTTGATCGTCCTCTCATATGCAAGCCAAGTCGCAGAGGACACAGAACCCTTCACTGTGTTCATCAGCTCTAGCCTCCAAGGCTCCAAAGCTGTCTGGGGACGAAGTCTTGATCCTTCCTCGTGAAGGGAGCAAGCTCCCAAAAATGCCGCATCTGCAAACGAGAGAGGGCATCAGCTATCTCATTCTTAACCCCCGGGATATGTCTTGCACAAAACACTACATTATGCTGCAAGCACCACAAAATGAATACCCTAACCAGGCGCATAACCCTCTCTGACTTGGAAGAAAGCGAATTAACCACATGCACTACTGCTAAATTATCTCACCAGAATATGACCCTCTTATCCTGAAAGCTGTCCACCACAGGTGGACCGCAACCATGATAGGAAATAGCTCCAAGAAGGTCAGATCCCTCAAAATACCTGAATCCTCCCACTGCACGGGCCATCTCTCAGAACACCAACGACCTTGAAAATAAATTCCCAACCCAGCCACACCAGCTGCATCAGAGTGAACCTGTAATTCAGTCTCAAGTAAGTACAACTCATGCCACAGGCTAACCCCATTGTGCGTCCTCAAAAACTCTAACCAAACATCCAAATCCTCCCGCATTTCCCTTGTCACCCTGATGTGATGGTGCGGCAATGATACCGTAGTTGTCCTAGCATAAAAATGTGATAAAAAGGCGCGACCTGGAACGACCACACGGCAAGCGAAGTTTAACTTACCAAGCACTGACTGCAGCACTTTTAAAGTCACTTTACTAGCCGCTATACATGACCTTACCTCAATCTGCAACTCAGTAAGCTTAGCCTCGGGTTGCTGTAACAATTCTCTGACCGAGTCCAATTCTATGCCTAAATATGTCATCACCGATGCAGGTCCCTTGGTCTTTTCTTCTGCTAAAGGAACCCCCACCAAATTCTCCATTTCCCTAAACAACCCCAACAAGTCACCACACTCCGGTGACCCCGCCTTCCCGGTAAACAAATAATCATCCAAGTAATGGGTCACATGACCAGACCGCGCCCTACGCTTCATGATCCACTCCAGAGCAGTGCTAAATATCTCGAAGGCTGCACATGAGATTTAACATCCCATGGGCATAGACTTGTCATAGTAGAACCGCCCCCTGAATGAAAACCCAAGAAGGTCAAAGTCCTTGGGGTGGACTGGCAAAAGGTGAAATGCAGATGTGATGTCGCTCTTTGCCATGAGTGAACTCCTCCCACATTTACAACCAGTTCTACCGCAACATCGAATGAAGCATAGTGCACTGTACAGATTTCATGCGGGAAAGCATCATTCACAGAAGACCCTCTGGGGTATGACAAATGGTGAATACGTCTGTACTCCCCAGGGGCCGTCTTGGGAACAATACCCAGTGGCGATATTCTTAAGTTGTTCATAGGCAAACTCTTGAAAGGGCCGGTGACCCTGCCCTCCAAAACTTCCTTCTTTATCTTCCGCTCAACAGCTTCAAGTTTTGCACGGACATGTGCTCGCGAACCCCTTGAAATGCAATTTCAAAACCAAAGTGAAACCCTTCAACTACATAACGAGTGACTCCCTCTAACGGATACTCAACCAGCAATTCCTTAAACATCCACCACCTAACTGGCATTGGCGCCCTTGTTGGCACTTGCCTGGAGGACATCCCCCCATGGGATTCACCCACTGGGAAGGGGAGCTTACCCCTCTGCCCCACCACTCTTCCATCTAGGGAAGGTCCGCCACACTGCAAACAGGAATGCCTAAACCTGCAACTGGCACGAAAACACAGAGATCCCTCGTTGAAGTCCCAGCATGCCAGCGCCTGGCCCCCTTTCCTGGCCAGTTCGCCATGAAAATTATCAGTAGGCTGTCCACCACCCTTCACTATCACATGGCCGCTGTCTGCCCTGACCACGTCTTTTTCCTGTATGCATTCGATCCAGAGATCATGGTCTTTGACATCCCATCTGACCTCTAGTGTGATGGAAGCATTCTGCCGAAAGACTTCATCATACTGCAGCCACCCGAACCCATCCTTAGTCAAGTAGGCCCGCCTCACAATATCAAAATATTTCCAGAAGGTCACTGCCCTCTCTGGAAAGGCCTGCATGATTACCCCGAAATAAATTTTAAACACCGACTCCCAGTTAGCCCAGTTCCGCTCTATCTTCCTGCGCTTTGCTCTTTTGTATTCCCTGGGCTCGGGCTTCGCATTGGGGTCAGGCACAGGGTCGCAAAATAAAATAGCAAATAAGTCAATATACTCCCCTTTCCATATTTTTTCCCATGTGGACTGAGTTAAGTGCACGCCAATGGGAGCAGAAACCCTAGCATACCCACCCTGCAATGGAAGGACCTCACCTGTCGGTGCTACTGGCACAGATGACACCACTACCATACCTGCAACCCCTTTCTGAGTTTCTGCTTGGGGACCCTGACCTAGCCCTACCTGACCCTGGCCTCCTCCCACCGTTTCGGTGTGGCTGGTAGGACCCACTGCTGATTGTGGACGCCGACGTTGTCCACCCAAATCAATCTGTTTGGGTCCTGCTGCACCCCCAGTTGACCCAAACTACTCTTCCCTACCATTGAAACCCCTAGCGCTTGCTGATGCACCAGTGCTCCTGTTACCCCACCTGTGGTCCCCTCCACTTGTGAGGGTGAGACCTGGCTGGCAACGGGAGGTATCGTGACCTCCCTGCTTGCTTCCTGTGATTGGGAGCCCCCAACACCTATGCAGCCATCAACATAGCCAGCTGCGCAGGCAACCCAGCCTGGGCCGGTGCGACGGGAGGCACACTCGCCATCGCCGCCCAGCCCCCAGTAACGTTGCAATCTGGGATATCTGGTGCTCCATGTGGTCCACCTTTCTCGCGAACTCCTCGACTGCCTGGCTGCTTGCCCCAGAGGCCCCACTAGCCATCACAGGCATGCGTGCACCTTCTCCACTCGTGCTAAGCTGGGACAAAACAGAGTCAGAATTATTCACAACCCCAGCTGCCCCCATATTCAAATCACACACCGGGGTGGCACCCAGCACTCCAACCTGTGCCAGCCTACCTATGACTCCATTCAACGCACTCATTCTGGCCTCAGGATCCTGCAACAATGCCTGTCCTTGACCATCCTGGCACCCCTCTGTTGAGTGATCCTGGCCTGTGTGCCTGGACTGTATTACTGAGAATTCCCCAGTAGGGGGAGCAGGGTTGCCTGGCTGTACTGCCGCCCCAGCCTGCCCCAGCAAATCCCCCAAGGCTGATGGCCCTGTCACCTCTCCAGTCCCCCCATCCTCCTCAGGGAGTCTGTCCCTTTTTCCCACCATCAGCGGGCCCTGGTCCGGGTCAAAACCCACCAACTGACCCCGTGGGGGGGGAGGGGTCCGGCGTAACTCCTCTGCCTCTTTCCCTCCCTGCACCAGCAGTCCGCCCATTACCACATGTGGGGGTACTGGCCCCCCTGGTCCACTTTCTCCTGCCCATGTGCACGAGACCCACACCAACACCTGGTCCCAACAGAAATAGCCCACATTTCTTTCGTCCCAGCAGTACTTCTCCCCCCCCCCTTGTCACCACACACCCCAGAGGGAACTCCCCCCACTGCAGCTCTCCTTGCTGCACCACACACACCTCTTCAACCACTGTTGAGGGGGCAATCCCTCCCTGCCGCCTAAACACCCTGAGCCCACAACACCCAGAGGGAACTCCCCTGCCGCTGTTCCCTTCCGGGCACAACAAATGCCACTTCAGCCCCCCGGGGGGGGGAGGGGATGGAATCAGATCCTTCCCAGTGGCCTACAAGAACCGGAGACAGACGTCCTCTTGGTTAGCGTGCCGCCAACCGACTGAAGGGCTGCGTGGCATGCCTCTAACCACGTGGGCCCTAACCAGCCAATCAGAATGGTGCATTCTTCGCGCCTCCATCCCTCCTTTGCAACCAGCAATCCTGAGTGGATTGCAGCTTGCAAGTTGCCACCAGCTCAAACCCCACTCCCAGAACCGGTGAGAAAACCCGCCTACCCCTACCCTGTGCCTTCTTCCTCGAAGAGGTGGGCACAAAGACCCCTGCAGCGCACAAGGCACTTAGCGAGGGGATTCTCTACTACTAAATGACCTACAAAAACTCTAGAGATCTTCCCCAGACTCCTCATGGTAATGCAGCACAAAACCATAGCGTGAGAAGAATTATAAGTTGAGACTGTCAATGGAAGATTTAGTAACATTTTTTCTGTTATATTTAATAAATGTGTGCCCAAATTCTGTACACAAATTGAAAATGAAATAATCAATTTCTTGAGGATTACTTCAGTTTGAGTGCTATTGCTTTGCGTAAAGTTTGAAAGTGCTAGTCACAAGCAGAGCACTGGAAAGAAGGCCTATAGTAGAGCAGGCATTGGAGACAGGATTAAGTTCAAAATACGAATGGTAGACAAATATTGTGTAAAACAAATGTTGTGAAATTTCCAAAGACAATTGCAATAGAAATCTCCCCTCCCACATGCTATTCTAAACGGATATCATACCATGTCTGTGATAGGACTGAAATGATTGTTCTTGGATATTATTCTCATTTTTGAATGGTCCTCCAAATAGCTGAATAATAGCTGCTTATTCAGATCTTTTGTTTTGGTTATTTTGTTTGTTCTGGTATATCACCTCTTTTGGTTTGGTTATGGCAGTCATTTTGGTATTTTGGTTTCTTCATTTCAGTTGTTGCACATGCACAATAATGCTAATAGTGCGGAACTGAAGTAAATGGAATACCAAAAGTACCAAAATAGTCAGACTGAAATAAGCTAAACAAAATACCTCAAAACACATTGGACAGAATAGAAATCGATAGTAGCAGTTATCTGTTTTGCTGGAACCGAAACAAATAGGGCGAATTTGATGGGAATACTCGTTTCAGTTCTACTGTGGACTTTCAATTCCAGGACTGTCAGTCAAGTACCTTTTAAAAGTACATTTAAATTCACATTTCCAAAGTTAATAAAGGAGATACTTGCTTAAAAATTGTTTTGCATAAATATTGATTGATTGATTGTATTTTTTTTTCCAGGATGAATAAGAGATACTTACAGAAAGCAACAAAGGGAAAACTACTGATAATAATATTTGTTGTAACACTGTGGGGGAAATTAGCATCTGGGGCAAACCACCACAAAGGTAAGAAACTTGTTAAACTGTTAGAATATATGTCCTCCATCAGCTTTGTCTAATTTAGGAGACTCTTGTTAATTTTTCCCTGTTCGTCTGCTTCTGTTTTCCCCCCTACACCAGAACAGAACATAGATAGAAGTTTGGAATAAGCAGTGTTACTTTCTTGGGCATTACTGCAGTTTGAGTTTTATTCCAGTTCCATTTTATGAATGTCTAACTTTATCAACTTCTTTACTATCTTGTTATCTAAACTTGAAACATTGCAGTAAGCAGATAATAAAGATGCTGCTCTCATAAAAATAAACACATCAAACCGCACATATAAGTGCTGTAGTTGAGTTCTTGAAATGAAGCTCATAAAGAAACAATCTTCAATAACATGTATTCTGCAGTTGCATGCAAATTATCTGTCGAGAGTATCTTCATGGAGTATGTGGTGTTGTCTGTTTCCTCAATGAAGGAAAGAGCTAAAAGTTTCTTTCCAGTTTCCCTGGGAACTCTGGCCACAGTCCACAAATCGTTTACCACTGAGTAATCCCATTCAAACCTTGATGTTTCAAGTAGTTTTGGATTACGATAAGAATAGAAAC
This sequence comes from Sphenodon punctatus, assembly GCA_003113815.1. Classification (NCBI taxonomy): domain Eukaryota; kingdom Metazoa; phylum Chordata; class Lepidosauria; order Sphenodontia; family Sphenodontidae; genus Sphenodon; species Sphenodon punctatus. The sequence goes on from QEPC01007800.1 coordinate 1,880,194, forward strand.
CTGCCTTTATATTAATTCGTAAATCAAGGGAAGTTATTTCTTAGGTTGGGGCCCTATGCCACAAAAAAGAGTGGAAGATGAAATTCTGGACTATGGGCTTCAATCACTCTACTCCGGAATAAGTAGTTTGTGGATGTAGCCACTGGCACCTCGACATTGGCACTAGAGCAATTACTGTAGTATCTTTGGCAATGTGATGCGTGGAAATGATTTTCTCCTTTGATCTTATATACACACAAGACTTGACAGTTCCAGGAAGCTTGGAAATGTTCCTCATTTTTCACTAGTTTTTGAGGCTCGGGGCCCAAGTGAAGGGATAACCTCCCTTGATTTATGAATTAATATAAGACAGATTCCTATTCTTACCATAATCCAAAACTAATTGAAGCCAGCTGCAGTATGGTTTTGAAATTAATTTCTCACCTGTGGTGTCTGTGCATTGGCTGCATACTCTCGATTCCAGTTTTGTATAAATGAAATTGGCTTGAGGATGGATGTGCTAGATGTGGGATGTGCAAACAATTTTTTTGTTTTTATTTTAGTTTTCGTTAATTATTTTGTTCTCATTATTAATCTTTGTTTTTGTTTTTAAATTTCATTTTTGTTTTCCATTGGTTTCAATGGGAAATGGATTTCCAGCTGTGATGTCTTAATTTTTCATCCCATTTGCATTAATTTTGAACAAATTGTACCCTTCATCCAAGGGATCATCCCTGCTAATTTTCATAAAAATCGGATTATGGGTCCTGATTTTATAGGCAATTCAAATTTTGTGATTTGCACACACATTCCTAACTGTAACGTCTTTGATTTCTATTCAATTTTAATGAAATGTGGACTCATTGTACCCCTCATGCAAGGTATTATTCCTGCCAAATTTCAGAAATATTGGATAAAGGGTCCTGATTTTATAAGCAATTTAATTTATTTATGGTTTGCACACACATTTCCAGCCGCAACGTCTTTATTTTCCATCCAATCTGGATGCGATATGGAAAAGTTGTATCCTTCACCAAAGGGATCATACCTAACAAATTCTAGAAATATTTGAATAAAGGTTCTCCATTTTATAAGCAATATACGTTTTATGATTTTAACAGAAGGTGCATATTTCCTTAAATCACTTGCAGGTTTTGCCTCTGTTTAAATTATAGAGGTTTTACTAGATGCAGAGATCTACTTTTTGGAACACTTGTAGAGAGGGTGACTGAGACAGGAGGAGGTGGGAAGAACAGAGCAGGAGCAGGTGCCAAAGTCACTGGCACTAGCATTGGCCCAGGCTTCAGTCATTGCCCCCCCCAAAGTCTGTAAGGGCATACATGGGGGAGAGTAGGTGCAGAGTTCTGCTTGAGCACTTGCAGTGAGGATGAATAGTGCAACACACACAGTCACACACAAAGAGCTCTGGGTCAGTCTACAAGCCACACAAGATCTAACCATGGTGGGGGTTGAGAAGCTTAACAGAAGCTTTTATTCTCCCCCTAATGCCCACCCCCAAGCCTCCCTGATTGTCATGATTGGTTCTGGCAAGTTGGAAGCCTGGGCAGTATCTCCAGATAATAAGACTATACCATTATTATTATTATTATTATTATTATTATTATTATTATTATTATTATTAGCATTAGCATTTATATAGTGCCAACAATGTACCTGACGCTTACAAAGAATAAGATAGACATGGTCCCTGCTTGAGAGCTTACAATCTAAAGACGGGGAGGGGAGACAGGGAAGGGGAAAACAGAGGGAGAGACAAGGGATGCGACATTCATGAGGATACAAGAGCTCAGGTACATGTTCTTGGTTTGGTTACAGTAAATTGGGAGTTTGCAGATAACAGGTGCTTAGTAGGAGTTTGGAAGGGCGGAGCGGAAGAGGAGGGTTTTGAGGAGGGACTTGAAGGCATGGAGGGTGGGGGCAAGGCGGACGAGGGAAGGGAGGGAGTTCCAGGTGTGCAGGGCCGTGAGAGAGAAGGGACGAAGGCGGTTGGGGGAGCAGGGGAGACGTGGGAGGGTGAGGGTGGGGATGGAGGAGGAGCGGAGTGCTCGAACAGGGGTTCGGAGGGAGATCAAGACAGAGAGGTAGAGGGGATCGAAGTTGTGAAGGGCTTTGTAGGTGAAGGTACACATTATCGTATAGGAACTCATTATCCAGTCTTTCTGAAATTTGGCAGGAATAATTCCTTGGGTGAGGGGTACAATCTGCGAAAAAATAATAAATTACAGTGTGAAATTTACGTCCCAAAATTTTCATTCCCCCCTTAATTTTAATTTTTATTGCTAAATTTTCAGAACTATTGTTTACGTTTTTGTTATTGTAATAACAAAAACTAAAATGGGGTTTACGTTTTAATAATAATAAAAATTTAATTGCACACCCCTATTGTGCATGGCCTTGCTACCACTGAGGGTTAAGCAATGGAAGGACGGCATCCATACAAGAATGCTATTAAAGTTTACTTTATAACGTTATCTGCCAGGAGAGATTTGCAACCATAGTTGGCTGCTTTTTGGTGGATGTGGCCAAGTTGGTTAGTCAATAGGGATGGGTGAACGCGGTTCGGCAGTTCGGAGTTCGGACCAAAGTTGACCAATCCGGTCGACCAAACCGAACTTCTGAACCGAACTCGATTTTTTTAACCAAATCGAATTTCCGAACTTGGTTCTGTTCGCCCATCCCTATAAGATAATATTCCCATTTAGTTCAATGGGGTTTGAATTTCTGAACTCTGTTCGGAAGTTCGGAGTTTGGACCAAACTCGACCAGTTCAGTCGACCAAACCAAACTCATTTTTTGAACCGAACTGAATTTCCGAACTCGGTTCTGTTCGCCCATGCCTATTAGTCAAACTGCGTTAGCCATTGTTAAATCACACACAAACTTTAAGTAGTATGTAAGCATGGCTATTATTTTGTTAAAAATAATGTGTACAAAGGCTCTCCCTAGCTTGTAAGCCAGATGTATTTCATATAAAAGACTATAAGATTTTATTTGAGATCAAATGTAGGATTCCACCTGCATAATTGAGAAGACATGATGCCCCACCAAATTCAACCTTTCACATAAAGTGTAGCCTTGTTCAGTCAAATTTTGTGGGACCTTTATAAGAGATGAATTTATGCAGAAGTTAAATAAATGCACAATGCAATGTGCAGTGTCCCCATTCCCTGCCTCTCACCTGAGAAGTGCAGGTGCAAGCTGGAGGCATTGATGCATTGCATTCCAAGCGTAGAGAGTATGTATTATAATATTTTAATCATACACTTCCAAGAAATAATTAATTCACTAAAGTACTAATATTTTAGTTGAATTGGTGTAATCTGTACACTTGAAAACTCTGAGTTATTGAGGTAAAGATTTTGCCTTATACAATACAAAAAGCAATCTGTTTTTTAGGTTTGTGGCTGAGGAAAATACATTTCTTCCATTTTAACCAGAAATTTGAGTTATGCAAATTCTACTTATGTGGATCCTACTGTATATGCTCACAAAGGTGTCAGAAAAGGGCCACAGCACTCCACCCCCACAAAAACAAACTAGGCATTTTCAGTAATAGAATTAGAACATAAAAATGCTTTCAATTTACCAAAAAATTAAAAACAACAGGTTACTGGCTTTTAGGGGCTTTTGAGTGTTGCTTTCTACTTGAAGTAACCTTGCAGGTCATTATTATTTATTTATTTCAGTTTGTATCCCACCCTTTTCAGTGTAAGTGAAATGAGCAAAAGAAAATTGTGGAAACCGGTAACTGAATTGGACAGGTAAAATTTGTAACTCAGTTCATTCATTTCAAATTAGATTGTTTGGAGATGATGGATTTTCTTATTTTGGCAAGATGCATGGTCTTAGCTCTACAACCAACTGTAGGTTCTTTCCCTATTTTGCAATACAGGCAGCCTTGTGTTATGTCTCTCTTGATAATAATTGATTATTTTTCAATTCATGTCTTACATCAACATTTAAATGTAAAAAGTGAGGCCACTTTTAGACAAGTGGCAGGATCTAGTGTGTTGAAAAATGCGCTTTGAGAAAAGTCACACGGGGGGCTTTCAGTCCATTTTCATTTTATTTGTGTTCTTTCTTTTCTATATTTCTCTCATTTCTTTTTTTTTCTCACTCTTTTATAAATGTCTCTTTTTCCACCACCACCACCCACTAATTCCACTTAGGGCACACTGGCGTCTTAGTTTTTATAGTAAAGAGCACCAAAATCTTGTGATGAAAGTCCACTCATGAAAAAATGGTAATGTGCATGTCCGAAATGGCTTCCTTTTTCCAAAATGGCGGGGATGCTGCCAGCGCCATTTTGGAAGAGGGCTGCACATGCGCAGAACAGTTGCCATGGCCATTTTGCATATGTGAAGTTGGTTTTCTCTTTTTAGACAAGATTCTTATCAAGATCTCACACCATTAGCAACATTAGATCTCACTAGGGATTCTCACTTCTTGTGAGCAACAAATGGCGTTTCTGTCCCCACAGACCCAGAGTTACTTACACAAGCAGCAGCACACGTGGTGCGGAAACCAAACTGGCTCCTAAAGTACTTTCCCCTGCTGCTCCCTTGCCATGATATTAGTGAATTATGGGGGCGTATCAAGCATGATGTCAGCCCCTAGGCTGAGCAAGGTGGGGGGCGGGGCAGCTGAAGCCCCTGGAGAATCTGCACCTCCATTTTGAAGGCAGCTTTTTAGCCAATTGTGAATCCTCGTGTGGGAGGCTCGCATCCTCACCCCCTAATTAGGACGTGGCAACTCAGCTCTGTAGGGACTTAACTTTTTCAGAATCTTCATATAGCCCTTCAGGCATTTAACAGTCCTGGCCTGTTCCTGGCCAGGATACAGTGCTGGCCCATATGGGGCTTTTTAAATCTGGTCTCTTCCAATCCCCTTCAGCCAGCCAAATCCTCCAAGTGAGGCTTCTCCCAATCAACAGTGGGTCCCCAAAGTCATACAGATAACATAAGAGTAGTCCCCACTGGGACAAATAACAAGAATTCTCCAACCTGGGAATTATCCTCAGTCTCTCCTGCTCTTTAGCAGTCCTTTAGCGGGGAGGTTTTTTCCAAACCTTTTCCCCAGCTGTTTTAGCTAGCAGCAGGTTTGTCTTCCTTGCCTCCTTGCCAGCATGTCTGCTCTATGGAGTTTTTACTCTGGGCTGCTTCCAGCTCTGTTCACAGAACCTCTTTGACAGCAGCTCAACACCTTCTCTGTGTCTCTCTCAATGCAGCTGCTGCCCTCTTTACTAGCTTCCTGTTTCCTTTTTATCCAGCTGCTGCCTTCTGATTCAGCCCAGTTGCTTGGCTCTTAAAGGGGCTACAATCCTTAGTGGCTTAATCCTTTCTATACTGTGTCTCCAGGCTTGTAGAAGATGGGTCAAACTTGGAGGTCCCTGTGACTCTGTCACACCCCGTAACGTTAGTTCCTTCCTAGCCACATTTCTTCTGCTCTCTTATAAGCATGTCACATGGGACTGTGTCAAAAGCTTTATAGAAACTAAGATGTGTACAGCATCTCCTTTTATCTAATACACCATGTCTACCTTGTCAAAGAAGGAAACTAGACTGGTCTGGTATCATTTCTTCTTTACAAATCTATGTTGGTTAGTAGTAATAATTCCAATTTCTTCAAGATCTTCACAAATTTATTGTTTCATAATTTATATTCCTAAGTACTGAAGTAAGGCTGACTGTTGCATAGTTCTTTGAATCTTCCCCTTCACTTTCTTAGAAACAAGCATATGTTTGCTCTTCTCCAGCCTATGGGAACATGAGTTTGCAAAAATAATTGCTAGCGATTCTGAGGCTTCTTCAGATAATCCCTTCAGATCCTAGCAAGCAGTTTGTCATGTCCCACTGATTTAAATTCTTCAAATTAGCCAGGTATTTTGAGATGCTGTTAGTAGGGGTGGGAATATTGGTATCGGATAAATCCGATACACCCGATAATCGGATATATTGGATTAATACGATAATCACCGGTATCGGCATACCGTTTTTTTTGACATTGGCCTATGCTGTTCAATGGGAGTCAGTAGAGCAAAAGCATTCTAGATTTCCTTCAGATTAAAAACAATGAAGGGGAGTCCAGAGGTGGCGAGGGGGGCTGAAGGTGGGGAGTGTCCCCATCCCTCACCTGCCTCTGCCTGCTAGTAGTGCTGCGGTAGCAGCAGGACACCGGGACATGGATCAGACTGGGAGATAAAGCTGTTTTTTTTTTACAAACAACTCCTCCCCATGTGAGTGATCAGAAGGCTGTCACCTTGTAAAGAAGGTTCTTCAAGATGGCTCCCAACATTCTCACAACTGGGTTGTGCATGCTCAACATATTCAAAAAGTAGACCATGTGATGGTCTCGAGCTCCTCTAGTATAAAAAGCACTCTCCCCCCAGAATGACAGTTCCTTCCAACCCTTTCTAGGAATATAAGAAAATTCCATACATGGCTAGAAGGATGGGTGTTGTGAGAATGTTTGGAGCCATCTTGAAGACTCTTGTTTATAAGACAGCAACCTTCTGTTCTTCTTCGAGTGACTCCTCACAGACTCTTTTTACATGGCTCTGCCTGGTGGTGGGTCCATGGGTGTGCTGGCGCATGGGCGGGGCATGCACATGGCCGCACACACATCCCCACTCACCCCCCACTAATCTGCATCCATAGAGCTACCATTGTTTTTCCTGGTTGCTCCATGCATGGGGACAAGATGGGGGTGTGTGAATGGGGATGCGTGTTAGGCAGGCACGCGCTCGCACACCCACTCACTGCGAGCGTGCGCCGAGTCATTCACATGGCAGAAATCTGCGTGTTCATGGGTGGGAGAGGCTCGTGTAAAAAGGGCCATATTCTCACAACTGTCTTACTTATGCTATCTTAGGTAAGAACTTAGGATGTAAAGCAATATCTGTTCTATCTTGGAAAATCCAAAAATATGGTTCTGAGATTATTATGGCTGCTATTTCACTAACTCTTCTTAATGAAGTTATTGCTAACAGAAATGCTGTCTTTAAACCCCCACGCCATAACCAGTTCATTTGCTCCCCCCATATAATTAATTCACACTGCCCCGGGGGCGCAAATGAAATGGTTATGGGTTGGGGGCAGTGTGAATTGATTATATATGGGGCGGTGGTTATGGGGTGGGGGCAGCTATATATGTCTTTCTTCATGGCATAATGCACTTAATAGGCTGGCTACATTTTGGGTGTCTTGTGTGGTTGATAGCAGCGCTTTCAGGCCTGCTGATCCGGGTGGCACTCCTAGGCCCGCCAGCGGGACACAAAGAGGGGGGCACATCTTGACTTCTTGGCCAGGGGCCCATTGCACCCTAGCTACGTCCCGTGGCTGATCAATTTGAATGAGTGTGTGAAGTGAGAGCATGTTTGTGTAGTGTGGACCCATGGGGTGGAAACAGACATGACGACCGTGCAGCGGTGGCCGACCCAGATTGGGAAGCGGTGGTGGATGGGGTCCAGATCAGGTCAGGCCGCACAACAAGCATGCCTGTGGCCTGGCTCCTGGGTGGGGAGAGATGCACACGTGTGACTTGCTGGCCACACCCCCATACTATGTCCAGTGCTCTGCCCTCCACCATGATGGGTAGCCATGGCAGCCAATGACAGCGAGCCATGATGGCCGGCCATGATGGACCTCATCCAGGCCATGTCTGCCAGGCCACAGCAGACGTAATAGCCGGCTATGGCCTGCTTTGGCCTGATCAGCTAGACCTTAGCTCGTGCTGTGACCTGGATGTAGTCTGGGGGTGTGAGCCTAGGTTAGCCGCCGACATGGCCTGGAGCAATCCCAGCCCAACATCTGGCAGCACCTACAGAAATGTGCAGGTGTGGTCCAGTGCAAAGTGGGTCAAAGTGCGCCAGAGCAGCCCAACGTCACATCTGTTTTTACCAATTGGGGCCTATCCTAAACCCTGCAGATCCCATGCATAGCTTCATGAACGTAGAGCTGTGCACAAGCTGTGCTGATCCCTTTTACAGGCACATTGTGTTGTGTGGGAATTATGCACATGCACGCATGCGGGAGATCTGCATGGTTTGGGATCATCCCCACTGTCTTTAATGGACGGAGGATTGTGTCCTTAGTGTAATTTGAATCTTTAAACACCCAGCCTGTGATTCCTTTGTTTACTTTCAGGCAGATATATTTAAGGGGAAATAATTAATATTCATTGTTCTTTCTGCCAACCAGCAAAGCATGATGAGGGCTTATTAGTCTTATTTCATACACTCTCCATTAACCCTTGTCAAGATCTTGAATGATTTTCAGAGTTTCCAGTTGCTTGGTCCTTGGTTTTCTCAGGGACTGCCTTTCCTCCTGCATCTTACCATGGTAACACCTACATTCATGAGGGAAATAGTAGCTGAGAGTACCATAAAGTAGAACTTTCAGAGGAAAGGATAAGAGTTTGCTCTCTTGTGGGCTACTATCTACGAATGCTCTTTCACAAGGAATTAGAACAATCAAAGATCATGCCATGTTCAGATTAACTTTTACAATATCTTCCCAAATTAAAAATCCTAGAGAATAGTTTGGAATTACTACTTTTAATAGTCAAATTAATATTCATTTTTAAAAGAGGGCCACACCAGGCCTCTTGAGCAAAAAAAGGGTCAGGAACTCAGGATTTCAGCTTTTTTGCATACTGTATAGTTGGTGTGGTTTAAAAACCATAGTGACTTATCTAAGAAATATGTATTTGTATATTGTTGGTCTTGGCATCTGAACTAAGACAGCTACGGAATGCAGTACCAGAAGATAAGAAATTTTTCTCTTTGTATTCAGAACTATATGAAAAGTTCATTTATTTGACTTGTCTCAGAAACCACCTTTTTCCCTCTCAAGCTAATGACAAAGAAATTGTTATTTCTTATTAAATTCTTTGATGGTGACCATACTAGAGTTTAGACTAATAGAGATCTATGATCTGTACACAGAATTAGATACCCCTTCTACTTCAATATGATAAGAAAAGAATGGTGTATGACTATTAGGAGGACACTGTCGGTTACTAATCTCAAAGCTGATCTAACTTGAGAGTAGCTTCATCCAAGCTTTACATCAAGACATCCACATGTGTATTTTATTTTAAATCTGATCCTTATTCCCAATTTCCTCCTGAAACATAAAAACATAAAAATATGTACAATGCTTTTTATGACAGACCCAGAGAGAGTGTAGTTGCCGTGTTAGCCCCAAATATAAGAGATGGTGTAGTACTTTATTTGTCCCAGCTAAAGTTAATTGCTTGCTTGCTTGCTTGAAATGAGTAGAAAGTCAGGTTTTCTTGCTTTCTTTGTGCTTGCCTGCCTGACATACGTAGAATCATGCTAATGCAAGAGAGTGACATGGGAAGAGCCACCAGGCCTGATCTCTCCCTCACTTGGAATTATGCCAATTGGGGGAAAGTGAAAAAAGAAAGACTTGATTGACACATTGAAGAAAAGGGGAAGTAAGATGATGGATTTGATTGGATGATGCAAACTATCCCCATATTTAGCTGGTCCTACTTATTGTTGAAGTCCGATTAATAATCATAAGGGGTTGCCATATTTGCTATTCCGGTAACGGAATGGTCTGTAAAAGTTGACTCCAATTGCTAGCTTGTTAGCTGCGCAGCTCACAACTCTTCATCCTTGGGACTTTGTCTGTGGGACACATGGACCCCAGCAGAGTCTCCATTCGGAAGCCCTCACCACTTCTCCACTGCAACTTGCTTCTTATCTTCTAATGGGTACGATCTGCCAATACAAGGGAACTGGTCATCTCCTTGAAAAGGAGTTTTCTCTCATATATAACTCTTCTTAGGGTTTCTAATGTCATTTACTTTATATGTCTTATTATTCACTTTTAAGATCATTTACAGACTGTGATTTCTGAATGTATTACTGGATCTGGATTTTTGTCCAATTCCAGACATCTCTAATTTGCATTCCCTTTAATCCAATAGTCTACTTTCTTTTTATCTTGTGTTTTAATAAATTGCTCTTTTACTTTCTGTAAACTTCTTGTCTGAGTGGTCAATTCCTGAGAGAGATGGAGTACCTCCAGAGTAAAACCTATATTGGGAATATTACCCAAACTTAAAGTTGTTTACAATGGAGACAAAGTAATTCAAATTATATGTTTTATTGGACCAACTTCTGTTGATGAGAATATGAAAGCTTTTGGGCCACATAGGGCCCTTCCTCGGGCATGTAGGGTAGCCAGTCAGAAATATATAAGCTGAGCAAATGTAGGATAGGTAGATATGAGGATGCATGGAATGACATGGGTGGGAGTGGATAAAATAAGGTAACTGGTGTGTGTGTGTGTGTGTGTGTGTGTGTGTTAAGTAGGGAGGTGGGGAGAGAGATATGGATGCAGATATTTAAAATAGGAATGAAACTTGATCTCAGTTTTTTCTCGATTCTTGTTGAGAATCAAGAAAACTCCTGCTCCTTGACACTTTCTAGGTCAAGATTTTTTTCATAATTTGCTTACCGGAGCCATGTGTACTGCCTATCATCCCCAGTCTTGCATGCTTACTGATTGATTGTCTTGTGTACTATCAGATGTAACAGCAGCACTTAAAATTTCCAAGTTCCAGCCTTATGTGATCATGGCAGGGACTTCTGATTGGAGGGGCCACCAATCAGAGGCCTATTGGAAATTGGAGGAGAACCACAATCAGTCTTGTGGGACATTTCTGATTAGTTGGCAGAGGCAAATAAAGGTCACTGAGTCGTCATGTTGTTCCTCTTTCTTCTGTGTTGACTTCAGAGCAGGTACGTGGGTTTGTGTGTCCATGGCATTGGTATTTTTTGATAATTTCTGATATCAGTATTTTTTGGTAATACCGGAAACTTCCTAAAAATTATGGGAAATCACAGGTGCTAATGCTGATAGGACCAGAAGCACAGCAACAGGAAATACTGATGAATGTCCAAAAGGATTCCTGAAAGATTGGTATTACTCAACAGAAAAAGAGCACCTACTCTCACTTCAACCCTACCCTCTAACCACACACCTCTTGTTGTCATCTACTACCCCACACGCGAACCTATACATGCCATCATCAAACAACTACAACCTATATGTGATGGGAACAAGACCCTAAGAGAAATCTTTCCTGAACCACCTCTTCTGACCTTCAAACAATCCCTCTCACAACTGATCATCCAGAGCAAACTCCCTGCCACCCAGGACAGCCCAACCACAACAGGCATATGACCCCGCCAGAACAGCAGATGCAAAACTTGACAACACATTTTTACCACAACCACTATCAACACCCCCCCCACACAAAAAACACATTCAAAATACAAGGGAACTACACCTGCAAATCCCAAAACTGTATTTCATCAGTGCATGAAATGCCCCCATGGAAACTTTATTGGTGGAACCCAGAAACCCTTACACTAACAAAAGAACTCGCATAGAAATATGATAGTGAGCACAAACAAGGACTCTACGGTGGGCAGTCACATCTCCCAGAATGGCCACACCATCTCTGATCTCTCAGTCCTCATCCTCAAAGGAAACCTACACAACATCTTCAAAATACAGGCCTGGGAGCTAAACTTCATAACTTTATTTGATACTAAAAATAATGCACTCAACAGAGACCTAAGCTGTTCAAGCCATTATACAAATTTGTAGTAACTGAAAAACCCTGACAGCTGTGGGATGGGACAGCTAGCAAAAAAAGGGCTACCGGTTACTGGTTTGCAAAAAAAACGGTTTACCGGATTAAAACCGGCTTACCGGTGCCGGATCTATTGCATTGATTTCAATGGGGAACTGTCAGTGTCCCCATTGAAATCAATGGGGGAAAAAAACAATCCCTCCCCCTTCCAGGCTGTGCGGGTGGAAGAGGGGACACCCCCCACTCACCCTGCCCAGCTTGGATTTTTTTATAAAAAATATTTCCCTGAAGTCTCTGGCCGCCGGCGACCTGGAGCCCGCACCAGCAGGTAGGTAGTACTAGGGTGATCCCTGGGGTGGGTGGTGGTTTAACACCCCCCCCACCTCAGGAATCGCCTACCTTTGGCGCTCTGGGCGGCAGCGGCGGGAGCACGGTGCTCTGGGCGGCTTCAGTGCTGGCTGTGGCTGCCGGCTTCAGTGCTTACTAGGCTTTCCGGGGAACTTCCGGGTTTCCCCGGAAGGCCTAGTAAGCGCTGAAGCCGGCAACCACAGCCAGCGCTGAAGCTGCCCGGAGCACCGTGCTGCCGCCGCCGCCCAGAGCACCAAAGGTAGGTGATCCTTGGGTGGGGGGGTGTAGGGTGATCCCTGAGGTGGGGGGTGTGTTAAACCACCCCCCACCCCAGGGATCACCCTAGTACCTGTCGCCAGTGGCGGCCCACAGCCAGGGACTTCGGGGAATTATTTTTTTAAAAAAAAATCCAGGCTGGGCAGGGTGGGTGGGTGGTGTTTCCTCTTCCACCCACACAGCCTGGACGGGGGAGGGAAAAATGGTTGTGTTTTTTCTTTCTTTCTTTTTTTACATTGTGGTCATTCATTTCAATGGCTGCAATGTAAAACAATCCGGCACGGGGTACCGGTACCCCCAATATCCGGATTCATCCGATACTGCCGGTACAGCAAAATACCGGCAGTATTGGATACCGGATAATCCGAACTTCCCACCCCTAGAGTTACTGCTGTTAACCCAGTTCCTTTCATATGCATATTCCCTTCACCTGGTAAGCTGATTCCTACTATACCCCCGACTCATATCTTTGTGTTTATCACTAGTTTCTTTGTCTCCTACACCAATATATATATTTTACAGCTCTGTTGTTAAATGTCTCCTCCCCACTCTCTTTTTCCCCTCCCCACCAGTTATCTTGTCTTATCCAGTCACACCCAGATCCAGGACGCCGCCATGTGGAGTAGGTCAGCCATATGTGACGCTGCTGCCCATCTGTTGGGGGGGGACACATGGAGCACATCTGCACCGCCCATCCATCTGTTGCCATGTTCAGCACCATAGAGTCATGGACAGCTGCCTAGAGCATCACTAGAGTGACCTGTAACTCTATGGTGGAGCGGGGGGTGCTGCACAGGCAAACTGAGGTCAGGGGACACTGCCGAACTGCACGAGGTGGCCATGGGCAGAGCTGGTAAGTGCCAGCCATGAGGGTGGTCCCACGGAGAAGCTCCGTGCTCTGGCCCTCCCTGTCTGTCTGAAAACAACCTTTGTCGCCATCTCTATGCTAGACCTAGCAGACAATCATAAGCTCAGCATGAGTGCCCCTATCGCTTTCATACAGAGCATGCACTGATTTGCTGAACAGTGAATCACATCCCAAACATAAAAAATGTTTATTTTGAAAAAGAAGCTCTGAGATAGGCATGCCCTCTAGGCATTTGCTTCCTTTAGATAAGACTACTATCAAAGTTCAACGGTTGCTAAGTCTACAATTTCAGCAGTCTCACCCACATTAGAGCTATGAGAGATTTTGCTATTGCTCTTTTTTGTGTCCCAATTCTAACATTACTTGAGTTTTTGCATGTCAGTAAAATTAAAATATGTTACAACATAACCTAACTAAAGAAAGTAAACCTAATTTTGAGATCATGGAGTAATTTAAAATGTTAACAATAATCTTCATATTGAAATTGAAATTTATGAAAAAAACCCCACTTTTTGAAAAACACCACTAATAAAAAATGTTTTAGCTTGCCAAGAGGAATTTGTTACTGTAAGGAGGCAGGGACTAGGGGGCCGCAACCGCCACCCCCCGCCAGCTCAGACCCCGGCGCAAAGGCTCCCTGTACCCCCAACAGCCCCCGCTGCTGACCTTGGCCCAAAGCAACCGCCGCCGCCGCCACAGGAACCCCCGACAGCCATGCCCCTGCAAGACAAACCGCTTCCGCATCACGCTGATCTCCCAGGGGGCGGGGCCAAGACGCAGGCCGGCCCAGAGCTGACCACGCCCCCCCCGGTGCGTCGCTCAGCGCGACTCCAGCAACGCCCTAGGGGGAACCTACAAAAGACTGCTGCCAGCACAGACACAGTGCTGGTGATCGGTGCCTGACGTGCCGTGAGACTGGCCCCCTATTGTGTTGTGTGCCGTGGAGAGTGGAGCTGCCAATTGTAGTGTGGGTGACTGATTGGAGTGCAAGAAGGGTGTGTGCGTGCTTGATTGTGACCACAGGATAAGAGAGGTGAGTGCGTTGCCCAGGAGTATCAAGGGGAGCACGGGTGCCTGGGGGCTTCCCCTGCGTGAGAGTCCTGTCCTTCCCCTTTTCCCCCCTTGGGTCCTCCACACTCCCCTCCCCTCAACTGCTGCACGCCTCCATCCCCCTCCTGGACCCCCGTGTGGCTGCGAGCAGGGTCAGCAATTAAGGCTTGTGATTGCCTCCGTGCCCTGTGATGATACAGGCTGGGGACTCACCATTCTGGTAGCCCTATCCCAACCTGAGGGCTTGTTTTTCCCCCATAGCCTTGCTGATACCCGTTGCTCGAGCGAGTGGGCGTGCGTGTTCCTGGGGGCCCTGACGCCCCAGACCTCGAGGGCCTTGTTCCTCCTTCCCTTTTCCCCACAGTTACCAAACAAAAAAAATACTCAGGATAAGTAATGAAGTAATTGAGTCTCACTGGAATTACTAGGTGTATCTGGATGATACTTATTTATTTTATTTATTTTTTATTTATTTAAACTTATATACCCCCCTTTCCTGCTGATAGCATCTCAGAGCAGCTCACATGGTATAGGATTTCATTTACATAACCTGCAAAGGAGGAGACAGGATCTCAGTTGAAAAAAGTAGATTAAATTCTCCGGTGGATGCCTATAAGTTTGTTAAAACACTAAGATTTTTGTATTGGGTTTTGTGTGTGTGTTTTTTTAAGTATAATCATTTTCCTCATTGACTCAACCTGTTGTAATAAGATGTGATATGAAGTGGAGCTGAAATCATTGTGGGACGTTTCATAGCAATGACTACAAAGTTCAGCCTGTGCTATATTGCTCCTTGGAAGGTGGAAACTTTGTCCGACAAAGTTGTGGGTGTCACATGGTGCAATAGTGCTGCTATTGTCACTATCAAGGATGGCTCAGTGTGTACAGGCAACCAGGGCTTATGCTCATGGGCCTACACTTTCAGAGGTTCTGCTTTCCAGAAACCTTCCCCAGCCACTGGGAGCTGCCAGCCACGCACGTAGTCATGAAAACTCCCTGCCCATCAGGAGCTGCTGTTGGGGCCCTGTGCTGAGATTGTACTCTTGGTTTGGCAAACCCTATAAACCAGCTCTCATTACTAGTATGTTGATTTATGGTAGGCCAGATTGGAGGTTGGAAGCTTGTTCTCCTAAAACTATCACCTTAGGAGAACTGGCCTTAAATGGATTAATAGACTGAGCTCCCGTTGTCTGCCCTCTGAGGCAGTAATGTTGCTAAAGTGAAATTTAAAGGGAAGGCCAACAGAAAATGTGTGCATTGTAGCTGAAGAAAGACTCTGAGCAAGGGTCTAAGAGAGAATGATTATTGTCAAAGTGACGATCAAGTTCCACTCAGAGTTTCTGGGCAGTTCAGCTAAAATGCTTGTATGTGAAACAGTTGATATTGGGATTTAAATTCTCATTATTCACATTTGGTGTTAACATTTCTCTGTAGTGAATGGAAGTGGTTTGTTCCTTTCCTGAGCAGCTTTGCCAATACCAAATTGTCAGCACACCCTGAAATAAGACACAGAGACCTTGATTGGGTTGTAAACAGGCCACACTCTTTCATTCAATAATCAACCTCCAAGCAATTCTGGGTCCAGTATGCTAACTACTAATATATAGCTTATTAACTCTAGCACTGTCCTGGATGTGCCTTCCAGTGGCAGTACCTCAACATCAAACGTCCCCTCTTTTGACAGCGCCAGGGCAATGGCCGAAAGGGGGCAGGCCCAACTGTGGGCTTGAATAAGGAGGAAGTACCTGCAGGATATGAAGACAGTGCATGTTCCTACTCACCCTGCAAGTACACCCCTCTGAGGGAGCTTGACCCCAGTGCACCTCCCCATCTCTTACAGAGATGATTCTTCTTCTACTATTTCCTTCCTATTTAACCTACCTTAGCATACTGGACCCCTGCCACAAAGGGGTGTATGTTCGATTCCGAACCATCCCCCGACACCCACCGCCTAGCCAACCAATAACCATTCCAAATGTCCTGCCAATGCTGCAAGGTACATCTCATTCCCCAGTTTGGACAGGTGAATGCTGTCTGTCCGATACAGTTCCAGTCTTGTATGCACAATCCCTGCATGCTTAATATTGGTCCCACCTAAACTATTTACAAACTTAACCACCTCCTTATTAACATTTCTCCTGATTTTGTCCACTCTCCCCAGTTTGTCGGCCTTGTCCCAGTTAATCCTTGGCAACCAATTCGTCCATACTATGTGAACCCCTTGAAACCAACATGTAACCATAATTATATCCCCCTTAATTTGTATTACCAGGTTAACCCCTTTGCAGGCTGGCAGGTCATTTCCCCCCAAATGGATGACTAATATGTGTGGTTTAGGGGTTCCACCCATTCGCCCGACCGCTGGGAGCAACTGACTCCACTTCATCCCGCTCCTACCCATCCATTTTACAAAAGTCAATTCAGTGAGGCCCAATTGCAATCCCCCGGAGGTCCTTCTGGCAGCTGTGCTTGCCCATCGCATGAGGTTGTGCCCCACAATCCACACACTTCTTTGTGCGGCCCCGACACCTCTGCCTCCTGACGAAAACAGAAAAAATTCCTTTTAGTAGTGATAAAGCTTAATGTACGTCTTGTATGCCCCTGATCTCCATCTGCCTACTGCTTTAATTGCCACAGGCGGCAGTCCTGCTGCCACTGCCGTTGTGACTGCTCCTATCCTAAATGAATGTGACCCAAATTCATTCGGGAGCAGCCCCAATTTCTTTAAAGCAGCTCACATTACTGCTGTAAACTGAAAGTTAGTTACTGGCACCACATTCTTATGTATAAACAACAGACCCTGAACCTTGGGTTGGACGTGCAAATAGCGCCCTATGGTGTCTGGGCCTGCCCTAAACTTCTCAATAGTGTGACCCCTACTCCTTTGATCAGTCTTTGAATGTCGTAGCCGTATCTGCACTCTATCGTCCGTGATTTCCATGTCCTCTATCCCCAATGCGTGATCACTGCCATTCTTTCTAGCTCCGCTCACGACCTCGCTGATCTGGAATCCTTCAAAATACGTTGTTACATACAGGGTGGTGAACAATTGAACATCGTACCTATTATAACATAACTCCTTCAGCCTCCCCACTAATTGGATTAATATTGGTGTCGTTATTGGTGCTCAGGTATGTGTCGGGGTGGTGTGGGAACGGACCCAAGCCTCCAGCATGTGCTTTAAGTAAAACCCTCTGTCCGGAGGTGGGTAACCCTTGAGCTTGCTGATGAATACTAGGGCTGCTATCTTCCCTCCGATGGTGGCAACTGCCAGTCCCCTCCTTCGCAAATTCATTGCAAATTGAATTACTTCTGCTTCCCCAATTAGAAATCCCGTGCCCCAACCCCTTTCTATGCGGTAGGATTGGAAGTCCCGAAAGGCCCTACTGTATGCCGCCTGGGTTCTAGGAGCCAGAGAGCCTTGCTTGATGGTCTGCAACTAATTCCCAAGGCTCCAGATTCCAGGTGGTAGACGGTCCGGTTTTGCACATGCCTGCGGTGCTAGCTCTCGGAAACGGTCCATCTGGAATCGAGAAAGGGCATCAGCTAGGCCATTGTCAATTCCAGGGACATGCTGGGCCCTAAACAAGATATTGTACCTCAAACACACCAGCACCAAGGTCCTAACTAATGCAATTACCCTCGGTGACCGTGAAGAAAGTGTATTTACGACGTGTACCACTGCCATATTGTCGCACCAGAATAGAATGGTGCTTTATGCAAATTGCCTAGCCCACACTAGTACTGCCACCACATTAGGGAATAGCTCAAGGAAGGTGTGGTCCCTCATCACCCGCACAGCGTACCACTTTTCTGGCCATGGTGCAGCGCACCATTGCGTTCGGAAATACACCCCAAAGCCTGCTCCAGATGCAGCATCGGACTGGACCTGTATGTCTGCACGAAGCAGCTCCCTCAAAAAACTAACCCCATTGAAGTCCTCCAAAAAAGCCATCCATACCCTCAAGTCCTGCCTCATTTCACCAGTGACCCTTATCCAGAAATGAGGCGCCATATCTCCCTTCAACTTTTCATACAAATGGGCCAGGAATGCTCTTCCCGGAGCCACCACTCGGCAGGCGAAATTGAGGCTCCCCACAAGAGATTGCAATGCGCGGACAGTAATCTTCAGAGCTACAAAGCACTCCCTAATCTTATTCCTGGTAATTGCCAGTTTTTCTTCAGGGAGTCTTGATCCCATCCTCTCTGTATTGAGCTCTATTCCCAGATAAGTACGTCTTGAAGCAGGCCCCTCGGTCTTTTCCAGGACCAGGGGAACCCCCTATTCCCCTGTTACTTCCTGGAATAGCCGCAAGGTGGTTGCACACTCACCATTCCCGGGGCGACCGATTATCAAAAAACCATCTAAATATTTTGTAACCATTCCCGCCTGCAACCTCTGCTTAAAGACCCACTCGATCATAGTACTAAACTGTTCGAAAGCCTAACAGGATATGGAGCAACCCATTGGCATGGCTTAGTCGAAGTAGTACTGTCCGTCGATTGAAATCCCAGTAAATGGAAACTGCTGGGATGCACAGGAAGCAAGCAGAATGCAGACTTCATGTCGCATTTCACTAGCATTGCCCCCTTTCCCTTCCCTTTTACCTTTTCAACCACTTTATCAAATGAGGCATACATAATGGTGGATAACTCCTTTGGGATGGCATCATTCATGGAGCCACCAGAAAGATAAGATAGGTGATGGATCATCTGAAACTCCACTTTTGCCTTCTTTGGTACGATTCCCAAAGGAGACACCACCATGTTCCCCAATGGGGGTCGCCCGAACGGGCCCGCGACCCTGCCTTCCGCCACTTCCTTCGCTATTTTTTGCTGCACTACTGACTCCATTCCTTTTGTGGATTCCATTTTTTTTTACCATCCCCTGTTGCTGCACTGGTCCAGCTCACGTTCTAAGGGCCCCCACGTAGCTCACGTTCCAAGGCCAGAATCCTCTCCCACATCTCTGCCTCCGTGGGTTCGTCTGGCTGTTCTTCCGTCTCATTCCTTCGCCACCTGACCGCTGGAGCCCCTTCGCCCCGTGTCAAGACATGCGCTTGTTTGTTAGCCACCTTGAGCCGCCTTTGGCTGGAGAGTTGCGGGATATAAATTAAAAGTGGAAAGTGGAATGGAATGGTATGGAATGGTATGAGGAAACTGTGCCTAAATCCCTGTACAACATAGTTCACCTCCTGTTTGTCTGGGTGCCCCCTGAGTACCCACTTCAATTAGTCAGTTTTGACTGGCGTCGGCCACCTTTGAAGAGCGAGGATAGGGGAGGGGCTCTGTCCCCCTTTTCTAATTCCTCCTCCCTGACCAAATCCCCCTTTTCCTCCCCTCTGTCGGGGCTGATAACAGTTAATTGCTGGGTGTCCACGTCCGCAATTGGAGCATACATAGCGGAATCAGCATGCCGCCCTGTTGCACCACCCTGCCTTGTTGTACTACCAGCATGAGCCGGTTGCCTGGCCCGTCCTTCGGCTTTCACTCCGAAATGGCTCGTTTGCTGGGGCCACACCTCCCTGCACGAGGGGGTGCCCACTATGTGCTCTGGGGGCCCTGGTCACGTCCACCATACACTCAGCCACAGGTCGGGGGCATGGACATCCCATCTGAGCCCTGGTGTGGTAGCCACCCTATGATGAAAGGCTTTGTCATATCTTAGCCACGTGCCTGCCAGTCCTGTCCCATAAGCCCTTCTGATTATGTCAGCATATTTGTGCAGCTCAAGGCCCAGACTGGGGTCTGCCTGCAAAATAACACCCATATATACTGCCCAGGCTGCCGTCCAGTTCGCCCAGTTGCGGTCAGTCTTAGGGCGTTGAAATTTCTCCTTTTCTTTACCATCCTCCCCCTCAGACTGATCCACTATGGGATCACTAAAGAGGAGGGCATAAAGGTCCACGTATTCTCCCTTCAATTATTTTTTTTTTGTGGCTGAGTGCAAATGCGCTCCAAATGGTGCTGCCACACTTGGCATGACTTCTCCAGGGGGTAGTGGTGGGCGAATCGATTCCCTATTCCCAGTGACCCTGTCATCCCTAGTGACTGTTTGTTGCCCCGTTTCACCTGGTGGAAACCTTGTAGGGGCCGGGGGGAGTCCCTCTTTCCCCCCGCCGTCTCCCTGTAGCCCAAAGGCAGACTTCGGTGCCGCTGCTGGCGTGACCCAAACCCATACGCCATCCCAGTTCAACAACAGTGGCGCACTTGTCTGCGCCACTACTGCAGGGGCGGCCATCGTGCCTGCATTGGGTGGGTACCCCGTTGGCCCCATCATGGGAGCCCCTGCTCCATCCTGGTATGTTTGTGCCTCCAACTCACCCAGCCCCCTTTCTGGCTGAATTCCGATCCCTGCTGCTCCTCGCACAGCCACGCTCACCCCCGGCCATCCTGGTGTAGCTCACGTTCGTTCTGTATTTTGAATGTGTTTTTTGTGTGTGGGGGGGGTGTTGATAGTGGTTGTGGTAAAAATGTGTTGTCAAGTTTTGCATCTGCTGTTCTGGCGGGGTCATATGCCTGTTGTGGTTGGGCTGTCCTGGGTGGCAGGGAGTTTGCTCTGGATGATCAGTTGTGAGAGGGATTGTTTGAAGGTCAGAAGAGGTGGTTCAGGAAAGATTTCTCTTAGGGTCTTGTTCCCATCAAATATAGGTTGTAGTTGTTTGATGATGACATGTATAGGTTCGCATGTGGGGTAGTAGATGACAACAAGAGGTGTGTGGTTAGAGGGTAGGGTTGAAGTGAGAGTAGGTGCTCTTTTTCTGTTGAGTAATACCAATCTTTCAGGAATCCTTTTGGACATTCATCAGTATTTCCTGTTACTGTGCTTCTGGTCCTATCAGCATTAGCACCTGTGATTTCCCATAATTTTTAGGAAGTTTCCGGTATTACCAAAAAATACTGATATCAGAAATTATCAAAAAATCCTCTCCCACATCTCTGCCTCCATGGGTCCGTCCGACTGTTCTTCCGCCTCAATCCTTCACCAGCTGACCACCGGAGCCCCTTCGCCCCGTGTCAAGACGTGCGCTCCCTGGCCCTTGGGCCCGTTACCCTGCCCCGCTGGGGGAGGCCCCGCCGGGACAGGCCGGCCCATCTGCGGGAAGACTGTGAGGCCGCTCACCCCGATATGGTGGTACTGACCCAGGCCGGGGATCCCGTATGGATCAATGAACTGGCCTGCCTGCCCCCTGGTTGTCAGGCTATAGTCCTTCCCCCCCCAGGGTACAGGGCCTGCATAAGTGGGCCCATTACTGCCTCATGTGCTACAGGCCCCCTGTCTTCCCTTGCATGAGCCTGAATGGCCCCTTGGTCCCTGCGGGGATTCCTTTGCCCTGGGCTGGGCTCCCCCTATTCCTTGGAGTTCCTCTGATTTACCCCCTTGTGGGCAGGTGCCTCCCCCCCGATCTCCTCTCGGTACTGGACTGGCAGGTTGACCACCCCCACCCCCCGCAGGGTTCCTTGTGTCTCCTGTGTGGAGGGGGGTATCTCCCTCCGCCCCTTCATTCACCGGGGCCGGGACACCCCCCCCCCGTCCATTGGAAGGTTGTGAGTCTTTAGCAGAGCCTTGCATTCCACCAGCTGTGACAGCATCTCAGCCCGTGGGGGAAGGCCCACCCCCTCAGGTTCCCACTCCGCCACGCTGCCCTCTCCTGAGGCTCGGGCCTCCGTCTCCTCCGCTGGTCCCGTCTTCTTCCCCGCAGCGGCATTCTTCTTTCTGCGCCCCATGCTGCCGCTGATTTGCAAGGGGAGATTCCTGGAGTTCAGCAGCAAGGTTCCTTGCTGCTGACTCTTCGACTTCTTCCCTTGCAGTGGCATGCTTTCCCCCCGCGCCCAGGAGTCCGTCCCCCCTACAAGGGGCAAGGCTCCCTGTTCCACACAGCGCTCTTATGTGCACTGCCTCCAGGAACGCTGCCACAGCAGCCAGTTCCTCCCACAGGGAGGCTTTCTAAGAAGCCTCCCTGTTGTGACCCTCCCTCTACATCTCCCCAGGGGAAGGGAGCGCAACAAATGCCCGTCGCTGCCATTTTGGTGGCAAAGGGGACTATTCTAAGTCTTGAGTCAAGCTAGGCTTGGCTCTGAGTCTAAGTCAGACTCATATCTCCCCTACCCTGTTTATTGTTTTAATGTCAAATTGTATCCCAAAGCCCTGTTTTAAAACATTTAACTTGTTTTGATTATTTTAAATTGTTTTATATTTGTTTTTATGTATTTTCTATTGCTGTTGGAAGCAGCCCCGAGCTGTCTTCAGGAGGGGCGGGGTATACATTTCAGAAATAAATAAATAAATAAAACTGGGTTTTAACTGGTGACATCTTTTTTAAGAAGATGCATTTTACCTTCTGATTTGAATCTTCGCGTCACATTTTTGGGTTGCATTCTCAAACTTTAGTTTGTTCCAGGACCTGGCAGCCAGGCAGAGCTGAGACAGGAGCCAAGAGGTCAGAGTCAAGCTGAGTTAGGAATGAAGGGCTTGGTTATCCACGTTATTCTTGGCATCCAGTTTACTCTAGTGAAATTACAAGGAGGTGGACTAGGGAATGACGATAGGGAACAGGTGTAATGAAAAGCAACTTTGTGTTATGTCGGTGAGAAAGCTGTGGGTAATGGGTAGAATGACAGCGGAGTGGTCATTCCATACAGTTTTCATTGCAATTTCTATTTCTTTTTCCTGTATTGCATTGTCTCTTTTCTCTGTTGATCTTTACTGGGGATGGGACTTTTGGATTTTGTCAGAACCAAATCAACTAAAAAATGGCCGATTTGGTTCTCCCAAAATTTCTGTTCTCAATTCAGTTTCAGGTGGTTTGTGTTGTTTGCTTGATTTTTTTCTGTTTTTTTGTTCAATGCCAACCCCCCCCCAAAAAAAAATTAAATGAAAAAAATCCCCCCAAAATCAAATTGAGAACAGAAATTCTCAGAGAACTGAATAATAAAAAAAAATGAATTCAAAATTTGCCCTGGAGTCCCATCCCTAATCTTTAATATCATTTCCCGCTATATCTGGCTCCACTGTATCTGATAAGTATTTGAATTTATCTTGCACTGACTGAACTGAACTGTTGTTGGAAGTGGTGGTACATATTGGTATTGTGATCGCATCTTGCATTGTATTTTCACATTAAATGGACACTGGAGCGTGGCTTGCAGGGATCAGGGCGTGAGGCCTCCATCCCTTTTTAGGCACTTGGCACATTGGGTAGGTATGAGATAAGCTGAGTAGTTTTAATATTGCACAGACACTTCCTCATTCCTGCTGCAGCTATAGGTAGTCTGGGTTGGCAAGCAGGCATGTGTGCTGAGGTCATTAAGTAGAAAGGGCAGTATGCTTGTGTGTGTCTGGGTGTTGTGTGTACAACTCATTCTCTCTCTTTCTCTCATATTCATATATATATATATATATATATATACATACACACACACTCAAATTTTTTTAGCCTTGCTTCACTCAGCATAGAACAGCCTCATGGTGACCTCCCCACCATGTCTATACTAATTTTGCAGGACCAACTAGAGTGAAATGAAATGAGACACTTTTCTGTAACCCTAATAATCTCCTTTCAAGTGGTAGAGTGGGGTTTCCTTAAGGGAAAAAAAAGCTGTATTTTACTCTGGAGTTACTTAATGCAAATCTATATATATATATGTATTCCGTGTAAGTGACTTTACAGGAAATTTGTGGAAGACGGCTACAATGCCCAAGTCAGAGTAAGCACTGCAGTTGTTGCAGGTCTACAGTCATATTGCAATGTGATTTTAGTTTGTCTTCCTATTCTCTTTTGTCCTACTGTTAAGATAAGGAGAGGTCAGGAACTACTTTTTGATGGCTGTACAATTAAGCTTTATTTAATAATATCTCGTGAATTTAATGTAGGGCTGGTTGAAAGCATTTTCAGTGGAACTATTTTTCTATTGTAAACTGCTTTCTTCATCTGCATGGTACTAGCCAAGGGGTTGGAGACGTGTACCCTGGGAAGCCCCAAAACAGGAGTACTGTGCCCTGCAGGAGGGGAAGGGTGTGGGAAAGAGGGAGGTAATCCTTCATTGGGGCAATCCTGTCTCCCCAGCTCTGAGATGTGGTCAGGGCTGAAGCCCCAAAGTGTGCACAGTGCTGCAACTTCTCTGGCTTTTCACTCCATCTGCCCAAGAAAAGTCCCACTTCCCTGTCTTGCAGTTTCCTCTTTTCGTCCTGCCCTTCACCCCACCCCAGACCCTGTTTTGCTTAGAAATTCAAGCCCCTAGCTTGAATTCAATCTCAAACTGGCAAACTGGAGTGAAAAAAAGTAGTCAGGGGCTTGAGGTTTTTCGTGAAAGAGGAATACCTCCTTCCAACCAGCTCTATTTGCCTTGTTTGCTCTTTGGACAATAGAATAATAGGCTGTAAACTCAGAATAAGATACTGTATAATCTAAACAGGTACTTGTGGGAACTCGATGTGCAAATATTTTATAGCACTTTAATTTCTCAGTGATAGACTAGAGTAGATACAATGGGGAAAATGGACTGAACTGTGCCTAGTTGTTTAGGAAATCGTAAAGAGAGCTCTATCTTACTTCATGAGCGGTCAGTCTGTTGTCTTCCAGCATTTAAGGAGGATTAAGAATAGCGCTAGGGCTCTAGCATAAAATAAACAAACAGCACACACCCATCCAGACACCACAGCATATCTTGGTTGACAAGGGGAGAGTTAATGCATGCTGTTTAAGGATAAATTAGTGTGCACTCCTGCAAGGGTGTCAAGATGCTAGGCCTATTTCAAATGTAATGGGCCTTTTGTACTGGAATGCTTTTCACTGTTCTGGGATTGAAAGAAGTTGTAAATCAGGCATAATTCAGTAGATCGCTTTAGAGATGTTTTGCATCATCAGCTCAGTGGAAAACAGTTTGAACATGCAGATGAATCTTGTACAATGCCTCTATGAATTGGCATTTGTCCAGGAAGTGTCTTAAAGTCTAGTCCTTATCACTATGAGAGTTTTCATCCCCTAAGAGCTACCCTAACTATAAATTAACCTATGTAGCTAGCTCAGAACTATATTAAAGAGCCGTTGCCGAACTACAGTGACTCTGTAGTTAAGGCAACTTTCGAGCTCCGTTAAAACCATGAACATTCTATTCCTTATGAAATTGGAACTTTTTATCTTGTTTATCTGACATTTGGAAAAGAGGATTGCCTGGAAGAGGGGTAGAGGGTGTCCATATTTCATGGTAATCAGATGTAAAACAAAAAAGTTACAGCTGTTTGAAAACTAGAAGCAGAATTGATTTTAATTCCAGTTTCTTACATGTGCTTCAAAGTGGAGTTTAATAAAAGAATTTTGAGGTGTAGTTATGTCAGAAAATTTAAGGTTGCCTTGAGGTGCATCCCTCCTCTATCTTGTAGTTTTAAAGTCATAAGGCTTTGAGGTTTCCACGTTACCCAATGGAAAAAAATAACATCTGGAATAATCGTCGTCTGGAAGCTTTGCACAGCTGAGAATTCGGTTTGTTATAGGGAAACTAGCTTTTTAAGTTATACCGGTGTTCAAGGATACAAATCTCAGCCATGCAAAACTTTCAGAAGTCTATTCCAGATGTTGTTCTGCCTCGGAGGTGGGGGTAGCCATTTATGCAGAGATCTCTCTCCTACTTCTGAGATGCAGCTGCTTCGGGGTGGGGCCAGGTGTTTATAGAGAGATCCTTCTCCCAGTATGGAGATGCACCTGTGTCTGGTATGGGACCCATGGGGGGTGGGGTGTCAGTTGTGGTTGACCCCAGCTGATACTCCCCCCTTTGTTTATACAGAGATCTCTCTCGTACTGCTGAGATGCTTTTTCTTTAATATGACACCGACCTTGGTGACTGGTGTCCCTAAAATGGGGTTTTTCAGTCTGTTCCCAGATTGATTTTTCAGCTTTATGGTGTGGGTTCTTATTGTCTGTGAAGTTAGTATTTGGCCCAGTTTGATAAAAACCGTATATAATTCACATCCATCAATCACAGCATTGTTTGATGGAACATTTGTATCCAGTGTGTGCCATTTTATTGCTGACCCATTCCCATCCTTCCCCAGTAGAAGCAGTTGAACTGCTCATTAGTAATTTTTTTTAGGGGGGGGAGTTTGTCCTACAGTTTTAATCAAGTGGAGTACTTCCTCCTTTCCCCAGTAAGAACGACTAGGTTTTTGGCCACTCATGTTGTTTGTATGGCCACTTGTACAAACTCAGTTTGCACCCCACTCAGTTGGGGTTGACGGGGAGGCTGTGCAGGACCTGTGGGGGTCAGTTGGGTCCAGGGAGGCTGAGCAGGAGCCATAGGGGTGTTAGTGGGGGTGGGGGCAGGGCAGAAGACTTCCCTTGAGCCCAACTGTGGAGGGGTCAGTTGGGATCAAAGTGGGCTGGGAAGCAATACTTCAATATAATATTTTTGAATGAAAATGAATTTTCCTTTGTCATATTATAATTTTGGACACCACATAACTGGGGGAAAAAACCCAAAATACCACACATAACTTATCAAAGGGTCTCTTGCATATGGGGTCATGGGCTGCACCTCTCTAAGTGATGTGGCAGGGAATTCCATGTCCTAAATATATATGCTGATGATTCACAGTGCTGAAATCTAAGGCTGAACTGAGGTTTTGCGAAAATGGAAACTCCCATTGAATTTCCAGCTCCCAGAATGAAGAACCTCTTAGTACTTGACAGTGTCTCGACTGACATTTCGTTTCTCGATTTACTGACTTTCTGCTCACCATGTTCCAGTTTATTGCTTTGCTGTTTACCGCATTGCCGTCTATTTCAAATCCCCAAGAGGTGGTAATAATACAATAGTGCATTTCTTGTGCTCCATTTCCTCTTGTACTACTTTATCATTCATTGATTGGTACATAGATTCCATTATTAATCTGCAACCCAATTAAAGATTGGTCAAAGGAAAAGGAATAACATAGAACAACAATTCTGAATGGAGGTTAAGGGCCACTGGGGGTAGATTAAAGGGTGGACTTATTTGCACAGTGATTGGCTCAAAAATGTGGTACAACAAACAGACAGAAACCCAGAAGTAAAACAATACCTTTGGCAATGCGGTAAACAATAAATGAATGGATTATCCCCCACCTGTTATCTGTAAACTCCCATTGTACTGTAACCAAGCCAAGAATGGGTACCTGAGTTCTCGCATCTTCGTGAATGTCGCATCCCTTGTCTCCCCCTCTGTTCCCCCTTCCCTGTCTCCCCTCCCCCTGTCTTTAGATTGTAAGCTCTCGGACAGGGACTGTGTCTATCTTATTCTTTGTAAAGGGCCGGGTACATTGCTGGCGCTATATAAATAATAATAATAATAATTAATAATAAAGTTGGTAACTTGGGATGGTTTCTCATGGAAACTGATCCCGGTTCCTGATATGGCAAAATTTCTCACGAACAGCAATTTAGCTGCTCATTTCACCCCTACTGACATCTCATTGGTTAGCTCACAGTATTTTCCCACTTAGACTGTAGTTCTGTACTGTCACAACCAGTTTCTGCAACAATTTGGTTAAGTGCCAAATACTTTTAAAATGCCAATGATCACAGTGCTGAAGGATTCACAGGACGCTGATTATGTAAGCTGTTTGAACCAATAAGAAAGATAGCTTATAGATATTCTTATCCTAGTTCTGATGTAAAGAGGAAATTTCATTTGTCTGAACCAGAATCTGACCCCAAAGTCACCTTTTACCTGAAAGAGAAAAAAACAACCTAGAATATGTTCCCTACCAATATCTGTTATTACTGTAAAACACTTTAATAAATATATATTAGAACCTTTAGTTTAGTAGGAAACACCTGCTGACACTGAACTTTTGCAGAACTCCAACTACTGCATAAAAGAGTAAAAGAAATTATATTCCTTCTTACAACTCTTCTCAGGTATTTACAATAGATTGCTGGGATTTATGTACAAAATTTCAAGGCAAGAGCTAGAGTTATGTCTCTTTTTTCTTGTTTAGTCCCTCTGATGTTGACTCTGTAGTGGTTAATATGATCATGAGTAGCTGCAATCCAGTGTAATAGGAAGTAGTTGTCATGAAAAATGTTTCCCCTTAAACTAATAATTTAAAGAAAATGTCAGTTTATGCTTATTGGGCATGAATTTGGTTCTTAATGCTTTTTCTGGTGTAAGTAAGGAGAACCACAACTACAGGAAAAATCTTTCATTGTATACTTGATGCTGTAACTTACTTCCATAAAACTCCTAGGAAGTTGGAACTTTTCCAGGAGGACACCAGGATCAGTCCCTAAATACAGACCTCTGTCCTAATCGATCAGTCATAAAATTATTGTATGATTGTATCTTTCTTTAGTTGGATAATCAATCATAGTTTCCAGAAAGCAGATTTCTGAACATTTTTTTCAGCTTTTTCATTTGTTTGAAATGTTATCTTCTCTAAAATGGCTAGAGCACTCATGCATATATGACAATCAGCAATTTTAATTTCATTAGTTGATTTGCATTTTGAAGGATTAACCTTTTTCCTGCTCTTTGTTAGTAACAGACTTCATAAATGTTTGAATTTTTAAAAGCTTATTCTAAAGTTCTAACTCCTGACTTGCCGTATGAAGGACTATGTGTGGGGTCTGAAAACTCGCATACCTCCACCCAATAAAAGTTCTCACTATACTACTTTGTGTCTCTTGCGTATATTTGGGACCAACACAGCAACCTTAATTTCACTATTCTAATGTTTACTAATTCTAGAAAAAAGTAATCAGATAATAATGAAACGTCATCTGGAATAAGATCTCCTTCGTTAATTGTATGTCCCTACCTTATATCTATATCTAAATTGTAGAGTTGGAAGGGACCTTGAGGGCCATCTAGCATAACTCCTTGCTTGGGATAGTATTGTACCAATACTACCTGTTTTCATTAGATGACTCAAAGTCTAAAGTGAAAGTTCACATAGCTGGGAGCACATATATTCTAAATAATGTATTTTGCTAGGTTCATAATAACCAGATTACTTATGGTCCGATATCACAGTGATGAGAGACTTTATAAAAACAGATTTAAAAAGCCAACAACCCAGCCATAATTAAGCACTTGACTGTATTAAAATACTAGGCATCTCCCATGGATGGTGTAGGCCAGGGATGGGGAACTTCACGCCCAGGGGCTAAATGTGACCCCTGACAAATTTTTATGTGGCTCCTTTCCAGTTCCTGGGTCTGCCCTCTGGATCCAGATCTTATCGCCAAGCGCTGAAAAACTGACCTCTGGCTAAGGGAGCAGAGATGTGGGCATGCACAAAAGAATAGGAGACAGATACACGGCATATATCTATCATCTGGACTCTCCTTTTCTTGAGCATATCCCCTATGCACTCCCACCCTCAACTTCTATGTGGCCCCTGGATAACCATAAGGTTACCCAAGGTGTGGTAGCCTTCCCAGGCTGTCTAGTGTTGTTTCATCCTTATTCTAAGCACATTAAAATAGTGCAGGTGGTGTAGACGGCAAAGGAAGTGACTGGTACATGCTGTAGGTGGTCTACATAAGTAGCATGTTGCCAAGTAATGCAAGTTCTAGTCACTTAATCCAAAATTATTTCTTATTAGACTTTAGTATAAGGTTATCTTATGCCTTCATAAGATTTGTCTCTTGGATAAAAATTCCCCTATCATTCGTATATGACCATTAATCTTCCAAGCTCCTTAAAGACAAGTTAGATGGAGTGTTTTGGAAGCTGTCCTAAAAAGAGGAGCAGTGCTCTTCTGGTTTTGCCTAAACTCCGTGTCACTTTTCGCCACCTCCAGGTGATTAGTTCAGTGGAATATCTTCATAGTTACAATTAAAAGTATTTACGAATTCATGTCACTAAATAAACAGGTCTGTGTACAGATAATCCAGTTATCACACTAATTCTTAATCTCTGAGGGTTTGAATTTCATATAGTTAATCCTCTTTATTAGCTTGAACCATTTGTGTCACGATAGTGGATCCAAATCTCAGCCATGCTTTTGCCAAGTAGGTCCAGAGCCAACTTATCTCTAGGCCATCACTATAGAGGTTTAGTGTTTCTGTCCTGCACCCCCAGAATTCCTATTAGCATGGCTCCCCTGGGGCACATTTCTCAGGCTTCTCTTAGCTGAGCATGTACTCTACAGAGGTTTCTCCAATGCAGGGTTGCCAATGTGCTTAAAAAAATAAAATCATAAGATTATATTGAAAGTATAGACTGAAAATAAATAATTATGGCGTTATTTTATTGGTTTATTTTTGGTTTCTGAGCTGTCAGTTTCACATTAGTCACATTTTCATGTAGTTCTCCATAACAGATCTGACTTTTACATGCCAGTCTAGCTAGAAAGTTACTCTTGCCAAAAGAAGGTGGCCTTGTACAAGATATCATGTGAACTAGTGTGTCTCCATTTGTAAACAGGAGGACTAAAATGAAAACTGGGATCTTCACAAATCTCACCATGTTAGATCTCAAAAAGCTCTAAGATCATGAGATTTGTGATATAATCTTGGGAGTGCGCAACTGGGCCAGCCTGGAGAGAATCAAAGAACAACTGATCCAATGTCAAT
Organism: Sphenodon punctatus; assembly: GCA_003113815.1. Classification (NCBI taxonomy): domain Eukaryota; kingdom Metazoa; phylum Chordata; class Lepidosauria; order Sphenodontia; family Sphenodontidae; genus Sphenodon; species Sphenodon punctatus. Next base: position 1,910,926 of record QEPC01007800.1, read on the forward strand.
TGACATAGGGTGCTTTTTCACAAGACAAAACGTGCACCATTTGTCTCTGGGAAAAACTCTGAGAGGAAAATGCTGCGCGGCTTTTGTCACATGGGAAAAGAAAGCCACACGACTTTGGCCCCAATCATGCAGAGCTAGCTCTGCATCCTCCGCATAACCAGAGCCAAAGCAGCATGCTTTGTTTTCCCACATGACAAAAGCCACGCAGCATTTGCCTCCTGGAGATTTTCCCGGAGGCAAATGGTGCATGTTTTGTCATGTGAGAAAGCAGTTGCAAATGCTTCTCCATTGGTATCCTATGGAATGATAACATTTCTTTCCTGACACTGTCCCCCTTGCAGAGAACAGTTTCAAAACCTAACAACTCTCAGCCCCAATCATGCCGCTATCCCTGCAAACGTCCAAACCTGCACAAGCACTTACTCCAGCTCATACTCTGATCCTGATCCTCCAAGAACTTAGCACAGTCTGTTACAGACCAATCATGACATCAAAAGTCAACAGTGAGACTGTTTTGAAAGGGGATAAGGTGTTGGATTGTAACATTAGAGACCAGGGTTTAATTCTCACCATAGCCATGGACTCACTGGATGGCCTTAGGCAAGTCACTAATTCTCTGCCTCAGTTTTCCTTATGTAAAATGAGTGTATATTAATCTACCTAACCAGGTTGTTGGGACAGTGGACTAAGGATTGTAAAGCATCTTCAATACTGAAAACACTATGGTAAATAATGATGGATAATAATACAAGTTAAGTGAAGCTGCAGGAAGTCAAACTGAATTTCAGGAGAAAAAGAAAAGAAAAATGGCACAAAATATTGAAGGTAGAAACCAGCACTTTACTAGTGAGAGTTGTTTAAAACTTCACTAATGAAGCAAAGGTTAGCAGTGGAAAAACTTGCTTTGGAGGCACACTGAAAATTGTCAGATTAGCTGTAGAAATCTCACAAATTGGAAACCAGAAGGTCTACTGCGTGCTAGATGACATAGAGTGCAAAGTAGATATATTTTTGATGAGTGAAAGTTGAGAAAAGAAGGCATCTGGAAGAGTGGGAGTTCTGGATTCTTAATTGCATCATTCACCTCTGAACATCTGCCAGAGATATTAAAAGCAAAGACAGCAGCATATGAGAGAAGATATAAGATAAAATAAACTGGGGAGAATAGTAATGTTGTTGCATTCCAGACAGTAGTATGCTGTACCAATTAAGACTATAACTTTTTAAACAGCCTGAGTCAGTGATCGGATGGTTTTTGGTTAAATGAAATGGGAATCATTCAGCTGAATGGTTTAAAAAAGCCCAGTTTTCAGTGCGAGTATCAGATTTGTGCAAAAAATGGGAAATCTCAGTTAGGCTGAAACCATTATGTTCCATTGTGAGAAGAGGAATGCAACTAACTTAGTTTCATACTTCATTATGTTTATATGACATATTGTAAAGAACTGAGCAGCAGGAGACAGGAAATGTTCTAATAATCACGTAGGTAAATGCCCCAGTTCTCTAACTCTGGGCTTAGTTTTGCATTGGGTTTGAATAGATGTGACATCAGAGTGCCACCGTCACAATCCAACCCAGGTTGGGAACATGCTAGCAACACAGTCCAGATGTGGTCTGCCAGCACAACAAATGTGCTGGTGGCTGGGCCATCAGGGAAGGTGGGGAGACACACTGATGTGTGGCCATCCTGCCCTGCCTCTGTACTTCACCCAGCACCCCTTTCCTCCCATGATGGGCAACCATAGTGGCCCCCTGGACTGGACTCGGAACAGTGGGCTAACACATGTGATAGTCCGCTTAGGCCCGGTTAGGTGGGCAGTTGCCCGGGCATGTTGGTGGCTACTCTGGGCTGTGATCCCAGAGGTCTCTGGGATCACAGCCTGGGCTAGCTGCCAACATGCCTGAGAGCGATCCCGGGCCAACATCTGGCAGCCCACCAACGAATGTGCCAGTGTCTTGCATGCCTAAGTGAGCCACAGAGGGCCACTGTCACATTTCACCCATAGTATTCATTTCCATTATGGTATAAAAGAGTTTCAGGGCTATCCTAAATGATGCTTGCTGTGTTCCCATAGGGTTAATTTATTTATTAAATTTTACCCTGCCCTTTTCATAAGGCTCAGGTTGGCTCAGGGTTGTGATCCTGTCTAATGGATACTATATTCTAGTCATAACACTTTCCCCTCATCCACATCACCCAAGCTGGCTATGTATTTGTGAGGGCTTCTTCTGGTGAACAAGGGCAGTTAACTTCAGAGGGCTTATTCTAGAGTAACAGTCTCCCTCCACCTCTCCCACTATGAGGAGAGGGAATGCCCAGCAGTTGTTAAATAGCTTTTCCCTTCTCCTATTTCTTTGATAGGGAACTTGTAGGGAACTCCCAGCAATGTGGAACCTGGAATAGGAAGCAAAATAACAGATGCCTTTTTTACGTTCACACACAGCATGATGTACCAAGGGTTTCTGGGACAACAAAGTTATAAAATGTATAAAATTTGTAAATAAATAAATAAGCAGGTATGGGTAATTACTAGGGGTGAAGCTTGATTTTGTGTGTGTTCTCATTTTTGTCAAGAATCCTAGTTCTCGGTTTGGCTGAGATGAGAAACTAGAACCAAAAATTGCCTGAAATTCAGCAGTGTCTTGATCGAGATTTTTTTCTCTCGATTTTCTTATCAGATCCTGATGTAGCGTGTGTACTGCGTATTGTCTCACGTAATGTGGTGGATACTGCTTTGCCATAAATTTCAAATCCTGAGAGTGAGATGTAATACTGATATAACTACATTAAATCCCATCCTTATTTGATCAAGGGAACTTCAGTTTGGAGGGGCCACCAATCTGAGGGCACAATTCTCATTGCAGAGTTGGACAACAATGGAAAAGCAATCTTGAGGCGACATTTCTGATTGGTTGCCAACTTGTCAAAGGCAAATAAAACTCACGGGGGTGCTATTTCCCCCCTCTTTTGCTGGTGACTTCACAGGGGTAAGTGCGTGCATGGCACAAGGAAGTCTGTCTTTGTAATGGAAGCTCCACTCATGGTATGGTGGCATGGATTGGACTCTCACTTTCAGCTCTTACTCTCTGGACTGTTTGCTAATTCCTGGCTTCCCTTCATCAATTTCTCCAGGACCTCATGGATTCTCCCTGGATCTCTTGGGCATTGTCTGGGCATTAGACACGGTGGCAAATATCATTGGCCTGTGTTTGTTTGACAATCCACAGTAAGCCTGGGCTCAGTCCTCCAGATTGCCAGCACTTCCCCCAATATGAATTTATTTCTCCCTGGAATCTCTTGGGCTCATCACTGCTGCCTGAGGTGGTCTCTGGATTGCATCAGGCCTTGCAGTGCCATATTGGCAGCATCCACACCCTCCAAAAATGCCCTTAACTCCTCAGGCTTATCCTCATCCTCTTCTGCCACATCACCGGTCTGGGGAAGAGGAGGTGGAGAGTGGGTGATGACTCCTCTGAGCATACTACTTCTTTGCCAGCTACAATGGCGGGTGTGAGCATGCTTCCTGGGCACCCTAATTTCATGTGTCCAGGCAAGGTTGTTGATCAGCCCAGTGGTACTGCCCTTGGAGCCTCTCAAAAGTCTGAGATCCTCCTCCTCTGCACCTGTGCCCTTGGCTGCCTCTGCTCCACCTCCTCCTCTACAGAGCCACTACTGCCTGTGCCTCAGCCTCTCCTAAATGAACATAAATGAAAATTCTACTAAAATGCCTAAATCCTGTAGCTATATATGTCCTATAATATATATCCTATATACCTGTAATGTATATGATATAAATCCTATGGGTGCAATCCTGTGGCCCTTGCAAACCTCACCTACATGAGTTGCAGTGAAAGACCGGCACAGCAAGCCATGCGGGGCAATGGCGCACCCCATCCAGTGCATCCCCTGAGCCCTCACACCTCACAGCCCTGGGGATGGAGCAGGAGCCGTGCCTGCTTCATCTCCTGGGATGCTGGGTGTGTGGGCTCGGGCGTCGCAGCAGCATGGGTTGTCTGAGCACCCACCACCCAGATCACCACTACACCTGCCGCCAGCATAAGCTGGCAGAAGGATTGCACGCTCTATATGTATAAAGTATAAATTCTATATTTATTTATTAATTAAAAGATTTAATAAAGCTTACAACAACATAAATCAACAATTATAAAACCATAACATTATAAAAACATATCACACCCCCCCCATCCCTCTGCTCCCTCACCCTCTACCCATCTCCCCTGCCAAACGCCTGATGGAACAGCCAAGTCTTACAGCTTTTTCGAAAGGAGGAAAGGTCCAGGGTCAGACGCATCCCCACCGGAAGGGAGTTTCACAGTCTCAGTACAGCCACCGAGAATGCCCTCCCCTGCGTGGCCCCTGGAAGACTCTGGGGACCAAAAGAAGGGCATCCCTCGATGACCGCAGGGGCCGGGCCGGTATCCGAAGTGTGAGGCGGTTCCGCAGATAGACAGGGCCCAGACCACCTGGTTATATATAATATATAACCTATAATAATAATAATAATTAATAATCCTATAAATACCTGTAATATATAAATCCTGTAAGTATAATCCTATAAAGATCCTATCAGTCCTATAAATATAACTATATAATATATCCTAAATTCTATACCTGGGGCTGGAGCTACTGGAGGGACTGAGTTGAGACTTTTTACCACCTGCATCTGGATGCCTATCTCCCAGCTCCCATAAAGGGAATCTCCTGCTCTGCATGCGGTGCCAAAGCTGTTAGGTGGCTGTAAAGTGGCCATAGGGGCCTTATATTTGCCTACAGCTCTTTGTATATTAGTAGTTTGTTTTTCCCTTAGGGAGGTGTAATTTATTTTAAGTTGGGATGTGGTGGTATTTTAAATGGAGGAGCTGGGAATTTACCCAGTGACCATGATGGCTAGTCTGTTGATGACCTGGTTGCTTTGTGGAATGACATCTTGACCATGACCATTGACACGGTTGCACCCAAGCATCCATTCCCACCAGTGCAACAGCAGTTGAAGTGGAAGGGTAGCCAATTAGAGTGCAGGTGCAGGTTAGAGCATAGAGCCCAACAGCAGCCAAGCATTGGATAAGTACCGAGTCTGCAGGACCTGGGTCGGAGGAAAAAGAAATAGTGAGAATTTGTACCAAGACTGAAGATCTCAGTCCTGGTTCTCGTATTCTCTGAATTTCCTGTAGAATATAAAATGCTTCTTGTTTCAGTCCTAGTAATTACTTCTCTCTGGTACAGATGAGGAAACCCCCACGATCCTCCTTTTAACCATCCTGCTCATGGGAACACAGGACAAGTTAAAGGGAGTTAGGATGCACTTATGCCTCCAAAAGTACTAATGAGACAAGCCCTGAGGGAGTGGTAAAAAAACTCTGCTTCAAATAAGGATTTCCCTATGTCAAGAGAATTCCTGTTTGATCATTTGTTTTGGTTTCCTAGCCTCTTTGTTTACTAGAGGCACTGGAAACATGCTAAGGACCTGGGCAGTCATCTTTATCTCAAATCAGTGCAATTCTTTTCTTTTCCTCCCCTGTGTTTTGTGATCATGTAGTGTCCACTTTGTGTCTGTCACAGTATTAACATATTTGACTGCCGATTGCTTCCTTGGTCTCACACTGAAAAACAGCTTGTATTATTTGATATTTTTATAGTAGTTTCCTGTAACAAGGTTTCCCACCTCACAGTGGGGTAAGTACCTGGAGGATCTTGACTCTGTGATTCAGGGACGCAAACAGAGGGTTCAGTCATCAAGTTGTGGGCTTTATTCACCTCCTCACAGGTGTAACAACACTCATCAGTCCTCAACCTCTCATCACAGCAACTCCCAAATAGTCCATATTGTTCCTTCTGGACTCTCATGTTTCATTTACTTGCAGGTGTTTCCATCCAAAGGGCAAGGCCACATCTTGGCTTCCCTGTTCAGGGTCTGCTGCCCCTCAGGTTCCCTGTCCCATAGGGCCTCTTTGGTTCTCCTCCTCCAGGTTTCAGCACTCTGGTCAGCACAGAGTATAGAGCTCCAGCTCTACTCTGCTCAACTCCCAGCTGCAGACATTCTGGCCACTGGAACTTGTTGACCGTTATATCCCTGGAGGGGGTGGGCCGTGGCAAAGCAGACTCCCTTAAAGGACAAGTGACCCACTTTGTCACACTCCTATTGTGTGCTGAACACTTTACAAACCCTTTACAAGACACAGCCTCTCGTCACAGAGAGCTCACAAATCTGAAACAGATTTGTCGTACACAGAATAAAAAGAAAGGAATTATGGAAAAAGGTCTAATTTTAGAAAAAGATGGGATAGTTATTAAACAGAACACATGCTGTCTATGCAAAAAATCTAAATAAAAACCCATTGTGTGGGAAAAATAATAGAAGATTTAAAAATTGTTAGTAACTCATGAAAATGTCATATTTAACAGCTGTTCTTTAGTTTTTCAAGTGCCAATGAAATGTTCAGAATCAGTTATTTGGGGAAATTGCAAAACACAAATGTTTTAGCTGACGCTCTATGGAGTGAAAAGATTTTTAGGCTCACCATACAGTTGCCTAAAAACAAGTTCAAAGAAGAAAGTCTTAAACATGCTTGGCTACCACAGTTAATACCATGTCAGAGGTAATAAATGGAAATGTTTTAAAGTTATAGTAGTAGTATAAGGGATCTACTTTCAATCAAGCTTAGGCTCTGCCCCTTTCACCAGAAGGCCCGCCCTCTGACTGCTCCCTGACAACTGAAGTCCCTCCTCCCAGGGGTAAAAGTTCTGGGGCATGTGTCATGTGACCCTGATTTGAAAAGAGGGTTATGTGACCCCCTCTAGGAATTCCTCCCACCACCCTGGACACATCAGAAAAGGTTTAATCACCGTAAGCTTTCCCCCTAAAGTGGGATGAACAATCAGTTGTTGTTTCTGGGATGGGATGACTTGAAAGAAAGGGGTCATGTGATGCCTCTAAGAACACCTCTACCCCACCATTCTGTACCAGTTGGAGTACTAGCACTTCCATGAAAGAAGATGAGGGTGGTATGAATGACAGAGGTGGTATCTTGGTGTACATGCTCTTAGCGATGCTGGTTTATGTGTGGGCTATTTGAAATAGGTCTAGTTCAGATTTGGTGTATTCCTTGGATCTGTAGTGAATAAAAGCCATGTTGATTAAAAATACCTTTTTTTACTCAAAGCCGTGCAACACCTCTTTCTCACAGATCTACTCCTTTTGACTTTCTGCTTCTGACAGATGTGTCTTTTCAAAGCTTTTCTTTTAAAGAGTTGAGAGGGTCCCAGATATTTTATTTATTTATTTATTTATTGCAAAACATTTGCCCTACCCCTCCTGCTCCATGCAGCTCGGGGCGGCTAACAACACAAAATAAATAAAAACATAAAAAGCTAAAAGCGCAATTTAAAACGCATCAAAACACTTTAAAAGGGAAGGCACTGAACAATAAACCCTCCCCCCCTTCCTAACCCACTCCCTACACCCCCTTTCCCTCGCCAAACATCTGGCAGAACAGCCAGGTCTTACTCATATGCTGGAAGGAAGGGAGGTCCAGGACCATCCGGGCCTCCACTGGGAGGGAATTCCACAACCTAGGTGCAGTCACCAAAAACACCCTCTCCATAGTGGCCCCCTGGGCCACATGTGGGACCTTAAGAAGGGTGCTTCTGGTAGACCACTGGGGTCACTCCAGTGAGGTGATCCCTCAGCTATGTTGGGCCGAGACCATGTAGAGCTTTATATGTCAGCACCAACACCTTGAATCGGGCCCAGAAGACTATAAGCAACCAGTACAGCCAATGTACCAGATGGCGAAATGCACTCCTCACCACCGCCCCCACCTGGATATCCATGCAGAGCTGCGGGTCGTGGAGCACGCCCAGATTATGAACCTGGGGAACCATCGGAGGGTGAATTCCGTCAATGATGGGCACCGCTACATCCACCGCCTTACCCACCATCATCACCTCCTTCTTATTGGGATTCAGCTTTAGTCGGCTCGCCCTCACCCAGTCCTCTACAGCCACCAAACACCGAATAAGCACTGAGACTGCCAGGTCTGGGTTGGAAGAAAAAGAGATGTAGAGTTGGGTGTCATCAGCATATTGATGACACTGCAACCCCATACAGTCTCATGACCTCACCGAGCAGCTTCATATACATGTTGAACAGGAGAGGGGACAGAATGGAACTTGGCGGGACACCACACGGGAGGTCTCGAGGGGATGAAAATGAATCCCCAAGCACTACACATTGAGTTCTTCTGGCCAGGAAAGAGTGGAACCATTCAAGAATGATCCCGCCCACCCCAGCACAGTCTCGCAAGCAAGTTACCAACATCTCATGGTCTACGGTATCAAAAGTAGCTGACAGATCTAACAGAATTGGCCGGGTTGAACGACCCTGATCTAATTCATGTTGGAGGTCATTAACCAAAGTCACAAGCGCAGTCTAAGTGCCATAACCCAGATGAAAGCCAGACTGCAAGGGATCCAGGTAACTGGTGTGGTGTAGATGCCCCTGCAGCTGCTGAGCCACTACCCTCTCAATAACCTTCCCTAAAAAGGGAAGGTTAGAGACCGACTGATAAATGGTGAGGGAGTCAATGTCAAGTGATAGTTTTTTGAGCAGACCCGCCTCTTTGCAGCAGCCCAGCACTCTGCCCTCCTGAAGTGAAGCATTGACTACCCCCGCCAGCAGCGCCCCAACATCTCCTGGCTGGTCTTAAAACTCCTTTTTTGCTGCCCTTACAGCTACAGTATAGGTACATAAACTGGCTCTATGACGCAGTCTGTTGGCTTCAGCACGCAAGTGGTGCCACCGTTGCTTCAACACCCTCAGGCCCTCCTGAGCAAGGTATTCCATAAGCAAAGTATTCCATAAAGCCACGAGGCCATTGAGTGGGCGGTCATCAGAATCAGAGGGTAACTCCCCAAGAGCATTCTGGAACCTCTCAGGTTACATTAATCTCTAGGAGCAAACCATCCAAATAGGTTCTCCTACACCTCTGGGAGCAGGCATGCGCCAGGAGACGTGCTAAAAGGAGGTAATGATCCATCCATGAAAAGGGCTCTGTCACCTCCCCCATCAATGGAACCCCTGCCTCAAGGCCAGTGCAAAAAATCAGGCCCAAGGTATGTCACCCATTATGCGTTGGGCTGTTGACAACTTGGGAAAGGCCCATGGTTGCCATGAATTCGCGCTCTGCACTGCCGAGGCTGGTGTGTACGTTGAGGTCCCCCAAGACTAATGTTTTCTTGGAGCGCAACACCACATCCGACACCAGCTCCATCAGAGCATGTCCAGGATGGTGCATGATAAGCTCCTGGACATTAGTGGATTTGTTAACCACCAACCTCGCATGTTGCATATACTATGTCTTTCTCTTAACCTCTCTTATTCTTTGAAGATACATAAGCCGCAACTCCTCATGTCCTGTAGAGGGACTGATTTTTTTTCAAAAGAGCATGAAAAATGTGACCCACCGCACCTTGGCAATTATTTTGGGAAGCTGATTTTATGTGTGGTTTAATAATCTCCAGCCACTTTTTCAAAAGAGGCAGTGCCAGCCCTACATCCCAGGGCCCTATGAAACCCTGGGAGGGCACACCGGACATAGACTTTGTAAGAGTTTCTGTATATATCCGGGTTCCTATCATTTTTTAGGATCACCATCTTAAAATAACCTTTAACCCCTCACCATTTTTTGTGGGCACAGATGCAGTTTCATGACCATCTTGCCAAAAGAAAATGAGAAGTGTTTATTCTCATCTGTCTTTATTTCAATGGTGACTACTTGTTTACAGGCAGGCAGTGAGGTTTGTCATATGTGATGGTAATAAATCTGTTGATCTTTCCACGTACAGAAATGCAGTGCAACAATCGCACAGAAAAGTCCCCCACAATCTGGTTGTCTACAGTGTCAGTGTACAGGTACAAGAGTTGAACTCTTCCGAGATGCCTACTGTGTAGGGAAACTTCCAGACGGTGTAGCCATGAATTGTCCCCAATATATATGATACATGCACACTGGTGGTAAGCTTGTGTAAATCAGACGATTCCGTGCTAACTTTTCTCCCCACAGGGTCGTAATGCAGGGTCACTTGAGGTGAATCAGTGTGGGTGGATATAACCCTGTTTATGTTATCTGCTAAATCAGGGATGCTTGACTAATAGCCTCAGGGTAGAAGGTAGCTCTATTCCTCCCCCCCCCCACTCCAACTATGAATTAAAAAGGCGTAGCCATAACTTTAGTGTCCCAACTGTGAGGATACTGTATTTCAGCCAGCCCCACAGTTCAGGGAGGGCCAGAGGCTTAACTAAGTGTATTTTATTTCCAAAGTTTTACTACCCCACCCCTCCTGCCACAGGCAGCTTGGGGCAACTCACAATAAATAAAACATTAAAACAGTTAAAACAACAATTAAAAACAACTAAAAGGAGGAAAAAACAAAAAAGTAAGGCAGGGCCAGATATTACCAATATTATACAGAGCGAGCAAAGTGACAGGATTGGATGGTGACATCCTCAGTGGAAATTGAGAGGGAAGTAGGAAGGGAATATTTTTAGAGGAAGATGAAGAGTTCGGTCTTGGCCACATTAAGCTTGGTGCTGAGACATCTAAGTAGAGATGTTGGAGATGCAGTCAGTGATATTTATTTATTTATTTATTTTAACAATTTAATACCCCGCCCAACTCCACCACAGGTGACTCGAGGCGGCTTACAATAAAATCATATAAATATAAAATGACATTCCCACCCAACTTGAACCGGGAATCAAGGAGCACCCCCAGACTCCGCACCTGGGAGACCAGTGGAGGGCAAACCCATGTCAGGTCTCGGCAGCTGGGGGGAGGAGGTTTACGGGTGCACTGGCACTTCCGGGGGATCTGACCCCAGCGGCACCGCACAGCCACGCAGCCGGGCACACCCCCGTCCTTGTTGCCGGCGCGGAACAGCAGGCGCACGGACAGCAATGCGGCGTTGGGGGTTAACAGGCAACTGGCAAAACCCCGCACATGTGTAACCCGAACCCGGAAGTGGAGCTGCGGCGCTCCGCACACTGGCTGGTGAGGTTAGGGGACAGTGTTATTTAAACCCCGCAGAGGCAACATTCATTGCTGGTGATCGGACCTTGTGCTGTGAGACCGACCCCCGAGCATTGTTGTGTGTGCGCCTGGTGGAGTGCGAGCTAGACTGAGAGCGAGAGTGTGACCAGTGCAAGGTGAGTGAGTAGGTGACTTCCTATAGAGAATGACTGATGTGTGTGGGTGAGTTTACCTAGTCCCAAGTTCCCGAACCCCCTATCCTAGCGTGAGTGTCCTGTCCCATCCTGGTGCTTGTGGTCCCTGGGTTCCAGGTTCCCTGTTCCCCTCTTCTGAGCCACCACTGAATTCTCACTCCCTTCCTCTTTCCCGGTACGCATGGGCGATTAAGAAGCCTAGTGTGGGCACCGTGTCATTCTCCAGTCCCGGTGATGATCTTCGGCTCAGGACTGCTCTCGTAGCACGTTCCCTTTGCCACTATAAGACCCTGAGGGATCCCCTTGAACAACACCTGTGCCCTTGTGACTGGAGTAAGGCAGTGACCCCCCCTTGTGACAACCCCCATTCCCCTAGTAGTCCCTCATTCTCCTAACACCAAGTCAATGATGGGAAATGTCACACCCACCGCCCTCCCCATCAACATTACCTTTGTCTTGTCAGGATTCAACTTCTGTCAGCTCTGCCTCATCCACTCCTCCACAGCTGCCAAACACTGGGAGAGCACAGAGACTGCTGGGCCTGGGTTTGAAGAAAATGAGAGGTACAGCTGGGTGTCATCAGCATATTGATGGCAACTCACTCTGCACCGTCTCACAACCTCACCCAGTGGCTGCATGTACATGTTGAACAGGAGGGGGGACAGAATGGAACCGTGCGGAACACCACATGAGAGGTCATGAGGAGAAGATGAATCGTCACCTAATACTACTTGTTAGGGCCTACCGGTTAGGTAGGAACAGAACTATTGTAGGACCATTCCGCCTAATCTTGCCCAGTCCCGCAAGCGAGTCACCAACAACTCTTGATCAACTGTGTCAAAAGCTGCTGAGAGATTTAATAGGACTAGTAAAGTTTAACATCCCTGGTCCATCTCCTGCTGCAGGTCAGCAACCAAGGCCACAAGCGCAGTCTCCGTACCATACCCTGGGCGAAAACCAGACTGGGAGGGAACTAGAAAGCTGCGGCTATGAAGGTGCACCTGTAGCTCCTGGACCACCACCCTCTCAATTACCTTCCCTAAAAGAGGCTGCCAAGGGCTGATATCTGCTGGGGTTGTGTGAGAGAGTTCATTGGGCCCACCTGTTGTGTGTTCTCCTTCCCAGGTAACATTTCCTGTCTCCCCTCTATAAGGGTCAGAGGCTGCCAAGGGCAGAGCCCTTGGGTGGAGCCCACAGGGCAACAACCAAAGGGGACAGAGCGGGTCTGGGAGCCCCCTTCCTGTGAGACTAAACACATTTCTACCCACCCTTCTCGGATGGTTCAGGGCAGCTGATGACCAATAAGGATGAAGCGCAGCAGACGCTGCGGCCACGCCACAGGGGTGTACTGCAGGGGCCCCCTCTGAACGGGTGTGTCAAAAGGGGCATGACCTTTGGAGGGGCCCTTTGGAGAGGACTGAGGATTGTGGGGGAGGTTTTGATGGGAGGCAGCCATGTTTGTTAGGGGGTGTTTTTGGCTGGGCAATTAGTAACCTCAGGAACTCGTGGGTGGGTTATGGGGAGATAGCTTTTGCTCCCTGGTGAGAGCAGAGAGTGAAGGGGGAATGGGTTAGGGAGGGGGTCTTGGTACCACTGGTGAGAGGAGGGGTACAAGACATTTGGGGAGGGGTGGAATGGTACCTTGGTGAGAGAGAGGTCCAGGGGGGTATAGGGTGGGGCGGACATGGGAATATGGTGATGTATTTTTTCTGTCCTTGGGCTAATGTATTCATATGTGTTGATGGCGCTGTTATTGATTATGTATTTTATGTATGTATTATGTTATTTCATTTATTGTATTTTATATTTAAAATGTTTTGTAAACCACCTCGAGTCGTGATCAGCGAGAGGGGCAGTATAGAAATAATGTAATGTAAAAAAAGGGAAGGTTAGAGACTGGCCGAAAGCTGGCGAGCGAGTCAGCGTCAAGTGATGGTTTCTTGAGCAGAGGTCGCACCACCACCTCCAAATATTTTGGCACTCTGCCCTCCCGAAGTGAGGCATTGATCAGCCCTGCCAGCAGCGGCCCTGGTGTCTCCTTGCAGGCTTTCACCAACCAGGATGGGTAATGGATCCAGTTCACAACAGGTGACCCTAACAGACCCCAGAACATCCTCTGCCTCAGCTGGCGTCACCTCCTGAAACAGATCCCACGAATCCAGACCAGACGGGGCTTCTGCAGCCTCTGACTCTCCTCCCCCTGCACAACACACATCACCAAAATCATGGTGAATCTGAGCGATCTTATCCCCCAAATAGTTGACAAACATGTCACAGTGTGCCCTGGAAGAGTCCACGTCCAGGCGGAGGGAGGTCGAACTGACCAGCCTCCGCACCACCCGGAACAACTCCACTGGATGGGACTTTGCGGCTGCTATGAGGGCAGCAAAGAATTCCTTCTTTGTTGCACTCTCAGCCACGGCATAGGCCCATAAACTGACTCTATGCCACAACCTATCGGATTCAGCCTGAGAATGGCACCACCGTCACTCTAACTGCCATCCTTCCTGCTTTAAACACTGCAGTCCCTCACCAAGGTAATCTGTTGTGGTGAAACTGAGGAAGTGGATGCCTCGGAGCTATCCGGTCGATGGCCCCCATCAGCAAGGTGTTTCAAGCCAGAACAAGGTCCATGGATGAACTGCCATTGAGATAAGAGGACAATTCCCCCAGAGCTGTCCAGAACCGATCTGGCTCCATCAGTCTCCAGGGACGAACCATTTGAATAGGCTCTACACCTCTCCGGGGGCAGACATGTGCCAGGAGTCTGGCTTGGAGAAGGTAATGATCCAGGTTGAGAGTATGCCCCCCACTATGTTTCGGGCCGATGACCATTTGGGACAGGCCCATGGTTGCCATGGCATCCATGAACTTGCGCTCCGCCCCCACAAGACTCCACTGGCGCGGATATTGAAGTCTCCCAGGACCAAGGCCCTCAGGGACCGCAACACCACCCCTGATACCAGTTCAGCTAGAGCGGAGAGGGACGCCACTGGACAGGAAGATGCGTGGTACACCAGCAGTATCCCTAATCCCTGCCAAATCAATCACAAGATGAAGGGCCTTGATCGCTGGTATCACCTGCACTGGATACCTCCTTGCAGTCCAAGGCTCCCTAAAAACAATGGCTATACCATCCCCCCCACTCATCAAGCCTTAGCTTATGTTGCATGGAGTACCTGGCAGGAACAAGGTCTGCCAAAATAGGCCTGGATTCCATGTCCAGCCAGGTCTCCGTCAAATAAACAAGGTGGGCAGCCTGATCCAAGATCAAGTCATGGATCATTGATGACTTATTAGCCACCGACCTTGTGTTTAACAGCAAAAACTTTAGCCTGAGAGCTCTATGGTTTTGAACCACCTCCCCATCTGCCCAGGCAACTGCTTGGGGAACAGACACCAAACATCTTGTTCCCCTCGATGATCTGAAAGCATGCCCATTGGGACCATACCTCCCCTGCCCCATCACGACACCAATGGCTGTGGGCCCCACCCATCCACTCAACCTCAACCCCTGACCATAAGCTGCTCTGCCTCCAAGGCAGAGGGGACCCCCACCCCTGCTACCCACTCTCACCGGGTGGCACAACACTGAATCCATTACCATCCTCACTCCTGGATTTCAGGACAAAAACAACAACAAAACCCCACCCTAACCTACTCCCCCACCCCCTCCACACCTCACTGGAGGGGATCAACCCAATTCCATACAACACACAAAAATAATAAAGAGAATAAATATGAAAATGGAGGGAGGGAGAGAGCACATGAGTGGAGAGAGAGTTGTGTGTCATCAGCATACAGGTGATATTGGAAGCCATAGATTTCAGTGAGTTTACCCAGAGAAAGCGTGTAAAGGAAGAAGAGAAGAGAGCCCAGAACAGAGCCTTGGGGAGCCCCCACAGAGAGGGGAAGCGACATAGAGGAGGTACCAGCAAGAAGAACACTGAAGGAGTGGTTTGAGAGATACAAAGAGAACCAATCGAGAACATACACCTGGAAACCAAAGGAGCATAGCAAATCCATAAATAGGCCATGGCCAACATTGGCAAAGGCAGCAGAGAGATCAAGGAGGACAAGAAATGAGTAGAGGCCCTTAGACTTAGTTAAGAGAAGGTCATTGGTGATTTTGGTGAGGGTAGTCTCAGTCAAGCAGAGAGGGCAGAAGGCCTTTTGAGGTGCGGGAGGATTTTGAAGAGAGGTAATCAAGACAATGGGTGTAGACAGCCCACTCCAGGAGCTTGGAAGCGAAGGGTAGGAGTGAAATGGGCTGATAGCTGAAAGAGTCAGAGGAGTCAAGAGTGGCCTTCTTAAGGATAGGGGAGATGGTGGAATGCTTGTAAGCCAATGGAAATGACCCAGTACAAAGGGAGAGATGCATGATGTGCATCAGAGAAGGCTCAGCAGTAGGGGCAGTCACTGTTAAGAGGCAAAAGGGAATAAGGACAAGTTTATCAAAACTTGTTGAAAAGGAGAGAACATCCTGTGCAGAGAGAGGAGTGAGTGATTGGGGGGGAAGGGGGGCACATTTTATGGCCAACACTTTTTCAATCCTGTACGCCTCATCCTGCTTAGGGTTAACTTTCTGCAGCTCTTCAAGATGGAAGGTTCTGAGGATCACCTCGACCTTGTAATCTTTCTGCCAGTACACAAGCCTCTGTGCTTTGCAAAGGACTTAATCCACTATGAATATTTCAGCTGTAAACACCTTCTCATAACCTTTCTCAAACCCAGATATCCTCACATGATCGCCTTTTCTAAAAGAGGGGACCTCCTTTATTATTGCAAAGTTGTTCTTGGAAGCTATTTTCTACACCGTCAGAGAGTTTAAGGAGTTGACATCTACAGGACTGGCTCATATGGCTCTGTGGAAGCTGTGGTTATAACTCTTTATGAGCTCCAGCAATACAGCGAAATGCGAGCTGTGAAATACCTACATGTCTTTGATTTTAAAGTTCTCTTAAACTGTTCCACTAGCCCAGCCTTTAACTGGCTGTTCATCACAAAGTGATGTATTCCATGTTCCTTTAACAATTTCCGAAAAGACTTATTGAACATTCTTTCCGCCGATTAGTTTGTAATTTTTGAAGCATGTATCCATCACTGAAAATAGTTGTAAAGGCCTTAGCTATTTCACCACCTGTCTTGTATTTTAGACCTGAGGCCCAGACGTACTTAGACAAAATGTCTATGATGGTTAAGATGTACTTAATGCTGCTGTTGTTTTGAGAACTGCTGCGTATCCACCAAATCAACCTGCTATTTGTGCATCTACCCCGAAAAAACAGTTTAAAAATGTTTCATGACTTTTATACCAGAATGCATACATCCAGCACAAAACTGCATGCAAACAACTTTTTTCTTATTAAGAGTTTTACTTTTTATATTTTGCAGCTTGAAAAAGGTGGTTCACCCTTCCAAAACTTCCTACCTCTCATGGAGAGTAAATTTTAGCAGCGCCTCGTGCACTGACATATTTCCAACACAATTGGCTAAAAGCAGAAATTACAGGACACGGAAACTACAAAAAACATTAAAATCAAAATTTTGTTGGTAAAACCA
Organism: Sphenodon punctatus; assembly: GCA_003113815.1. Classification (NCBI taxonomy): domain Eukaryota; kingdom Metazoa; phylum Chordata; class Lepidosauria; order Sphenodontia; family Sphenodontidae; genus Sphenodon; species Sphenodon punctatus. The sequence continues at coordinate 1,927,731 of QEPC01007800.1, forward strand.
AATTTTTAGTCTTCTGGCTTTAGCTGTTTCTTGTTCCAGGGGCCGAGATGATCACCTCCTCTCGAGCATGAACAAAAGCAAGAGACACAAGATAAATTTACACCCACAGCAATTCCCAAGTTCAGGTTCTCAAAAGCTTTTTAAAAAGCATTGTTTACCTGTTAAAATAAAAATAAACACAGATTAAAATGAGTCTCTGCTTTTCTTTTTAACCCCAAGCCTGACAGCCCATGACTGCCAGTGGGTCTTCTGTGAGAGTCAGGGGCATACACTGTACATCCATAGATTCCTACACAGGTTCCTCGCCTGTCTGCACATTGCACTGCACTGTTGGGTGCTTTTCATCTCAGGCTCTGGAATCAGCCATTGTTTTGCATATACGAGGCCTTCTTATAGTAAACAAGGGGATTTGTACTCAAATTCAGTCATGGGGGTAGTGTCACTGGGGTAAACCTTTGGGCTTTTGCTTTTTTTGCATTTTTCATGTAGGTGCCTCATCAAGGGTGATGTGTAAGAGAAGCTAAGGTTGTAGTGAAAGCCCCTAGTTTGCCTCTCTGATCCACGCTCAAAAAGGTATGCCCCTCACAAAATGGCTTCCCTTTCATACACGGTAGTTGAATGTGGGTGGCAGTGCCTCCCAGCCAATGGAAAAACTTTTGAGGGAGCCACTTGATACCCTGGGGTGGGTCTGCACACCTGAAAACCTTTCAGTTTGGTTGAAGGCAGTGGGGCAAGTGCTGCTTTCATCAGAAGCAGGGCATTTGCCATGATTTACCTGACACAGGGTGTTTTTAAACAAGAGTGGTGGTGGTGGTGAGTCCATGGTTGGTGCATGGAGTGGCAGAGGGGAACACACATGTGGGGAAGGCTTCAGACAGGTGGCTCCCAGCATGGCTTCCCCATCCACAGAGGCAGCCAACATGGCCCACGTTGGGCACTCCAGATTTTTCAGAAGAGTTCTGTGTGTGGCCATAGGTGGCCAGTGCGGTGTGAGTCAGGAGCACGCCTCCCCACGCACCAATTCAAATGAACAGATGGACAGTGGAAGGCCATGCATGGATGCATCTCATTTAAAAACACCCACCGAAACGTACTGTTTTCCTGCTGTTTTTGCCATTTCCTGTTTTTTGGAAGTTGAATGAGGCTGCCATGGACTGCTCACAAGCCCTGTGTGTACTCAACACGCCCCCTTGGGGGCAACGGATTCAAAAACTTTCCAGCTAAGCACCAGGGCAATGCTGGAAATTACCATAAAAGTGCTGTAGAACTGTTGTAAAATTCCCAGCAAGTGATGAAAAAGTCCCAGAAAGTGATGAAAATGACAAAATGTCCCAGAAAATGTCAAAAGTGACAAAAAAGTTCCAGAAAGTGATGAAAATAATGGCAGAAGCGTAAAATCGCTAGAAACTGACAAAGTACCAACAGACACTCGCAAGCACTCCCAAAAGGTCGATATTTTCCTTTGGAATGGGAACACTTGCTCTCGCCTCAGCCCTACTGGAAACACAATGTGGGGGCAAGCAAGGAATGCGACTAAGAACAAGGCAGATTCAGAACAGTGAGAGAGTGTATTGTTTTGCCCAGCTTCCTGTTGCTACTAGCATGCCTTTTATGCCTGTTGGCAGCCATTCAAGAAGCTGGGAAGTAGGGCACAGGCAACAGAGAGCAGAAGGGTAGGGAGGAGACATGGGAGGAGTGGCCAGGTTGGAGGGAGGCTGAAGTGGTGGTGCTGACAGGTCAGCGACCACTCCAGAACTCCAGGGGCGGGGGTTCAGGGCTGGGACCTGACACTCAATCTAGAGGTGCTGCTGCCATACCCGATAGTCCTTCAAAGCCATTTGAGATTGTAACTTTGAATAAAGCAAACTGGGTATTCCTCAAAAAGGAACTATGGACACTTGTTACTAGACCTTGAATTCATTAGTCCTGTTAAGTAAATCAAATGCCATTCAAGATGATAATGACCCCATTAATTATAGCAGACTTTGTAAGAACTGCCCTACTGGGTGAGACCAAAAGTCCATTTAACCCAACATCCTGTCTCCAACGGCGGCCAGCTTTGGTTGTTTCAGGGATGTGCACAAACAGACTATAAACTGCGTGGTCCATTCCCTGCTGTTCTCTCCCAGCTTCTAGTAGTTAGTGGTCTCATCCTTTGATCAATTGATATTTTTTATGCCTATCTTATACACATTTTTCCAATCCTTTTTGGAACCCAGTTATGCCTTTGGCCTTCACAACACCCATCGGCAATGCATTTCTCAGGTTAATCTTGTGTTAGCATGCAAAACTCATTTAAATCTACTTGCTTTTCATTATCATATTACTTTAAAGCAATAAACAAAAGGGAAGAAAAACATTTTCCTGTCAAAGTTATAATTGAATAGGAGCTGGTGGTAATTCTGAAATTCTGAAAGAAAATTTTAATGGGAAGAACGGAATGGGAAAAAATTGTTGACAGTTTTTGCTTTCTTTTTTAAAAAAAGGAAAAGTAAAGGGAAGAAAATTGTTGCATGAAATAAAAAGTATCCTGCCAAAAATGTACCTTTTTATCAAACTCTTTAAAAATAAATATACAGGGTCACATACACAGCAGTGACCTCATTGTGAGTTCTTGTAAATGCTGGCATGCAGGCTTTTCAAATGCCATCTCTTGCATAGGCAGCAGATCTTTTTAGCATCTGCCTGTACAGGTGTACACCAAGATGTCAACAGGCAAAATCTTTGAGTTACTGTTGAATATGCAGGTGTCAGTATACTAAAAGTGATCAGTATACTAAAAGTCGGTGAATGCTTAGCATTCTAGCAAGAACAACTCGCTTGCTTAAAAATTTAGGACTTTGTATACGAAATAGCAGGCCAGTCTAGAAATAATTACATGCATTAATAATGTCAACCATGCAACTGAAATGTGGTAAGTAAACTGAAAGAGAAATAGCAAGGCTATGTACAGTACTTGTGCTTACATTTGTATAGTTTTTCTCATTCTTTGTAAACCGTAACCAGCACAAAGCTAGAGGCATAACTGCCAAGCATTACAGTTTCTTGATGCAAAGCAATTTGCTGTTAAAGTGGCAGTTAACTTCCAAAGTCTGAAAATGCTCAGTCTCTTGTTGCAAACCCAGGTTCTGATCACATTCTTGTCCCTTGGTGCTCTGCAGGATGGAGAAGCTGTGCTATTTTTAATTTTTTTAAAAATTAAATCTGGTTTGTAGGCACCATGAAGCTAAGGTACCAACAGTATGAGACTAAATAAGGTACCACAGGATTGGCTTTTTTGGAGATTGCCTTGTATCGCTTACTACACCGTAATGTATTTTCCCTTTGTGTGGTTGATGGTTTGGTAAAGCAGTCCCACAAGAGTTCTTCCTTTTCCTCTCTCTTTTATAGGTACTATACATAGGGTAAAAACAGACATGAAAGTGGCCCACTGGAAGGTGTCGGCGGCTAGACTGGGCTCTGACCTTTGTAAAACCTCCGAGGTCACAGACCATAGCAGGCTATCACATCTGTTTGGGCCAGTGACCGCCATTCCCGGCCGCCAGTGCTGTCTGTTACTTTCCACCATGGCTGCTCATCATGGTGAAAGGCGGAGTGCTGGGCACAGTGCAGGGGCAGGGTCTGTTTCTCCCTGCCCTCCCTGGATTTGACTGCGGGCACATTTATTCTGCAATCCAACCCAACCCAGACCATGGGTATTTTCAGGCGTGACGAGATCACGCTCAACCACGGTGGATTCCCACTGGGTGAGCAAGGTCTCGTCACGTCTGTTGTGAGGAACGGAAGTTCCCCCCCAGATGTTCACCCCCATCAATTGTGGCGGGGAATCACATTCACCACGCAATCGGCGGTCCCGGCAGGGCCGGCCTCAATCGCATGGCGAATGTGATTCCCTGCCATGATGAAGGGGCCCATCCCATCTGGATGACTACCATGGCCTGGAATACGCGGAGGGATTCTGGGTCATGGTCAATGCAGGCGGGCGCTGTGGCTGCATTGGCTGCAGCGCCCGCCCATCTCCTAGGAGGGCGGGTGGCGAGGGAGCATGGGGGGGTGGGCGGGGCCATACGGCGGCACGTTGCACCGCGTGACCCCGACCCCTCCCCGATTCCCCGCCAGGATCAGCCGGCACGTCTGTTGGACATGCCGGTGTGATCCTGGTGGGGAATCACCGGTTGATTCCGTGACAGGGCCACCACCGGCCCCGTCACATCTGAAATCACCCCATGTGTGCTGCAGTTTCCTGCCTTGTCCTGGGCCGGGTTGCTGCGGCGCCACACACACATCTGTTTTTACCCATAGTTGCAAACTGTAGGAATTTATCCATATGTGTAGGAACATTTAAAAAAAATAAGAAGTAGGACTCTGGAACTTTTGGTGTATAAAACTCCTGGGGAGTTTTTATACATCATAATGGGGCTTTGAGTTAATCACTAAGGGTGTCTGTCATAAGGAGATACTGGGCTACATGTAGTCTACAGGTCTAACAAATATGTAAAGGTAAAGGTTAAACCTGTATGTAATGTGAAAGCTGAAAACTGGTAACTCACTTCATGCAATGGAGAAATGCAAAGTCATGCCAAATGTATATTCACCTCTGCACCTAAACACCTCTGCAGACACTAGCCAGAGACCATTGAGTTGCAAATGGATTTCTTCCTGTAGACGTGACTGAAAGCACAGAGTCACCTGGTGGGAAAATCAAACAAAGGACCCTGGAAAGGTACTTAAGGGGGGAGACATAAGGGGGGGAGACAAGACAAAGAGAGGAGCTATCTTTCTATCTCTCTGAGTTAGTTGAGATCAGCTTGTTGAGCTGCTTCATTACATCTTAACAGCCAGTGAAGGGCTGCACCAAAGGAACTATGAAGTAAAGGCTTTTGGAAACCAAGACTGGTACCCGGCCAAGCTTTCCATCACTGGCTGTGGCATGAACTGAAATACCGTTGGACCTTGATTAGAGTAAGTCTAAGTCAGGAGAATCGTACAGATAGGAATGCGTTACTGGTTATGTTATTTTCATTTCTGCACTCTTGAGTATAATCTTGTACTGCATGCTTGTTCTTGATTTATTCATTAAACTTCCTTTTACTGAACTTCATATGGTCCAGTGGAATTGCTAATCCTAACATTGGTGAGACACAGTTTGGGGTTAATTCTGTGTTTACAAATACAGACGGACCTAGAGAGAAAGAGTCTGTGCTGGAAAACTCTGTGGCTCTCTCTCTTTGTCTTGTCTCCCTCCTTAAGTACCTTTCCAGGGTCCTTTGTTTGATTTTCCCACCAGGTGACTCTGTGCTTTCAGTCACGTCCACAGGAAGAAATCCATTTGCAACTCAATGGTCTCTGGGTAGTGTCTGTAGAGGTGTTTAGACTTTTTCTGAATACACATTCGGCATGACTTTGCATTTCTCCATTACATGAAGTGAGTTTCCAGTTCTCAGCTTTCACATTGCATACAACCTTTACATATTTGTTAGACCTGTAGTCTACATGTAGCCCAGTATCTCCTTATGACAGCGTCTTTAGACATAACACAGATCGGGTGTCAAAACCCCTAAGCACATGTTTGGCCATTGTATGTAAGCACCATAACAATTCCAACACCCATTTGGCCACCTGTTGAACACACGATGTGAACACCATTGCATCACAAGGACAATTTCCATGTTCCGGCTGAACATGTGGCCAACCTTGTGTCTAATGATATCATGTGGCATGTTAGCAGGTACAATACGGGGAGTGAGGAGACAGCACATGCGTGCTGAGATCGGGTGGTGAGCAAAACAATGATTTGCCCTAAGATGGGCTGTGTGTGTAAGCAGCTTCACATGGTGAACACAGGGCCAAACCACTGTTTGTATCCAGGTCAAAACACACATTTAGACACCCATTCATGTTATGTCTAAAGACTCCCTATGTTTTCTTGGTTATGCAGGGGCACCTGGATAACCTGGATTTTTGTAGGGAGAGCATGTTGGAAAGAGGTGGGGCAAAGAGGCACTTATAATCCCTTTCTGATGTGCTCCCACCTCCTTGAAGCATCATAATGTCTGAAAGGGGTAGGAGAGTCCCTTTGCCCCACCCTCTTTGGCATAGTCCCACCATTTCTCAGGTCAGCTGTTCAGGAAAGATAACAACTCTCTTCAGGGGCACAGTCATCTAATGACACAACAGCCATGCACAGAATTTCACTGGGGGCACTTGGAGGCCTCTGAGCACAGATTTAGGACAACTTGGGAGTCATGGCTTTCTTCACCCTCAGGGTCCTAGGTGGGCTGGACAGCTGCTGTGCTGAGCTGCAAGGCTCCTCCGTACCTTTGTTTAATTTTCCCAGGCCTTGGGATGGGTAGGTAGAGCCACTGCCATTTTTGTTGGAAATACATTCCTTAGTTACATCTCCCCTAAGCACCTTATCCTGCTTGTTTGCTAGAAACAGCAGGAGTAGAGACAGTCAGATCAGGGAACTCCTCCCCCATCCACTTAGGTCTACTCCTGCTAGGACCTGATTGGTTAATCTCCTCTCCCCAGGATGTTTCTTATCTCTTTGTGTCTGAGAGATATTCAGAGAGCTTTTGTTACTTCCCTCCTGAAGACACCTAGTCTTAGGACTTAGTATAGATGTAGGTCTTTCCTATCCTACATGTATTTCTTAATAAAGCTACTTAAACTTAAGTATGCTTCCTGCCTGCTTATTAATTATTAGCTACTCACACTCCTCTGTAAATTCTGCATTGGGCTAATCAATGCAGTGATCTCACAGTCCTTGCATTCCAACAGGGTTATGGGCCCAGGCAACCCAAAAGGCAGCGCAGAGTGCGTATAATTGAGTGCTAGCATTAATCTCAAAGGCAGAAAATAAAAGAAAGATTTTAGTCTTTGTGACCATGGATTCTGTGTTGAAGATCTCCGTTCCTGAGAAGCTCACTGGAGCTACAAACTATTAAGCTTGGAGCTACAATGCAAAGATGGCGCTTGGAGGACTAGGCCTAAAGAAAATGTTGGAGTCCACAAGGCCTGCAGAAACAGGAGCAGCACAAGAACTCTGGGATGAGAAAAATGATAAAGCCATGGCAATCCTCTCAATGTCTGTGAGTCAGCATTTGCATGTGCATATTCATGACAAGTTAACTGCAAAGGATATGTGGGAGGCTTTACAGAGATTGTATCAAGGGAAATCAAATATATCAAAAATACAAATGCTTAAAAGACTTTGCAATATGAGA
>QEPC01007800.1:1938218-1981390 GCA_003113815.1 Sphenodon punctatus
AGACTACTAAAGGACTTTGGAATAGACAAACCAAAGCCAACTGAGATGTATGAGGACAATCAAAGCTGCATTCAGCTTACGAAAATGGAAAGGACAAAGCCAAAGTTGAAGCACATCGACACCAAGCATCACTATGTGCGAGAAGCACAAGAAGGACTTGTTGAAGTGATTTATTGTCCTACAGAGGAAATGATAGCGGATGTGCTGACCAAACCGCTACCCAGAGACAATTTCCAGAGGCTACGAGAAGCATTGGGAATTGTCAGCAGTGCACATATGTGATTCGGTGCACGGGACGATGAGAAGGGATGTTGGAAATACATTCCTTAGTTACATCTCCCCTAAACACCTTATCCTGCTTGTTTGCTAGAAACAGCAGGAGTAGAGACAGTCAGATCAGGGAACCCCTCCCCCATCCACTTAGTTCTTCTCCTGATAGGACCTGATTGGTTAATCTCCTCTCCCCAGGATGTTTCTTTTCTCTTTGTGTCTGAGAGATATTCAGAGAGCTTCTGCTACTTCCCTCCTGAACACACCTAGTCTTAGGACTTAGTATAGATTCCTATTCTACATGTATTTCTTAATAAAGCTACTTAAACTTAAGTATGCTTCCTACCTGCTTATTAATGATTAATGATTACTCACACTCCTCTGTAAACTCTGCATTGGGCTAATCAATGCAGTGATCTCACAGTCCTTGCATTTCAACAATTTTCCCCAGGGAAGTGGCTAGCTGCTGTACTACCTGCCCTGCCATACCAAGCCCCGAAATCCCTTTCTTGGTAGGTGTGCTAGGGAAGAAGAAAGGGAAATGAAGGAAATTCTGTTTTCCTATTCTTTCTCATTGTACTGATAAGGAATCCTGGCCATTGTTGTTTTAAAACTGTGTAGGGGTAGTTAACTCATGATTTCTCTCCATTTTTCACTAACAAGATTGATAAAATTCACCAGGATATCTCTTTCCACCCCTCTCCACATCCCATTTGCCTCCCCCCTCACCTCCCCCTCTGTCCCTCCTTTCATCCTTCCCACCAACTTCCTTTGAAGAGATCACTTCCCTGATCTCCACATCCAGCACTTTTCCCTGTCCCCTTGACCACTATCCCCTCCTCCCTTCTGACTTCTATTGCCCCCACTGTCTTGCCATCTCTGCTGCACATTGTCAGTTTCTCCCTTTTGAATGACTCCTTTCACTCTGCCTTCAAACATGCCAGTGGGGCCGATCCAGTGCCCCGTGGATCCCGCACGGAGCTGTGTGCATGTGGAGCTGCGCACAAACTGTGCAGATCCCCATAGTGGGCACACTATGCCCTGTGGAAATGGCACGCATGGGATCTGCGAGGCATTGGATCATGGTCACTGTCTCCTCTGTCCTAAAGAATCCCTTCCTTGACACCTCCGACCCCTCCAGTTACTGCCCTTCTCTCCTCCCCTTTGCCTCCAAGCTCTTGGACCATGTTGTCTACACTTCCTGTCTTGACGTCCTCTCCACCAACTTTTCCCTTGACCCTCTCCAATCTGGCTTCCATCCTCTTCACTTCACTGAGACCGCTTTTGCTAAAATCACTAATTATCTTCTCTTAGCTAAATCCAATCGCCTCTATTCCACTCTTGTTCCTCTTGATCTCTTTGCTACCTTTAAAACTCTTGACCATACACTTCTTGATTTGCTCCACTCCTTTGGCTTCTGGGGCTCAGTCCTTGACTGATTGACTTCTTACCTCTCTAACCGCCACTTCAGTGTATTTCTTGCTGATACCTCTTCCACGTCACTTCCGCTTTCAGTTGGAGTTCCCCAGGGTTCTGTCCTCACTGTTTCTCTTCTCTCTATATATTCTGTCCCTGGAAAAGGTCACTGAATTCAATTATCATACCTATGGTGATGACACTGAACTCTATCTCTCCACCTCCCCTCTTTCATTCTACACAATCTCATATTACAAATGGTCTCTCTGACAACTCCGCCTGAATGTCTCACCCTCAAGTCAAACTTAATATTACCAAAACAGATCTCCTTATCTTTTCCCCGGAGCTTTCCCCTCCCTCCTCCTTCTCATTTTCCATTGACAAGGTCACCATTCAGCCTGTTCCTCAGGCATGTAGCCTGAGGTCCATCTTTGACTCCTCCCTCTCCTTTAAACCACAAATCAAATTTATTACTAAATCTTTTCTGCACCAGGGAGCAGTCAGATGGGGCTGCTGCCCCTTTAAGAGCACAGAGCATCAACAGTTGGACTGGGTTGGCTGGCTGCAGCTCCCAAACAGATTGGTAAGGGATTGGTGAAGTCAGACCTGTAAGGGAGGCAAAAACCCAGCAGAGATATTAATGGGAGTGTGGCAAGACACTGGCCCTTTAAGGGCAGACTGCCTGGAGGGCAGACATGCCCATATAAGTATAAGAGGTGAGCATGGCCAGAGTAGACTTTAGTTTGTTCCTGGCCCTGGCCACGGAAACATATCCCTCCGGTGAGTGCTGAGGATAAGCAAGGGCTGAGAGCAGTATGAGGTGGACTGCTGACCAGACTTAGAGGGATAAGCAAAGGCAACCAAATGGGAGTGCTTACCTGAGACTCTTGCAACTGTGGATGGCCAGAGGACTACTTTCTGGCTGAACTGGAGTATAGAAAGTGCTTGAACTGTAAGTAAACTATATGAACATTGGTGAACTGTATATACCTGGGACAGCTATTATTAAAATGACTGTTAAGCTAATACCCAATGTAGCGAGTGACTGAAGTGAGTTGAATTCCCCTATGCATGTGACTGTGACTACAGGGGTCTAACCCTGAAGGGACTTACCCTTGAGGAACTGCACCATGCTATGTTGGTGGACAATGTGGGCATGCCTAACGTCAGCCATCAAGGTGAAAGGGGGCTGGAATCCGTGCAGGGGTAGTATTACAACAGCTGACAGAGGATTGTACCAAGACACCAAAAGTGCTGAGAAAGCAGTGGAGCCATATGCCCAGAGACTGCAGCAAGTCTATTATTATTATTATTTTATTATTTTATTTTATTTATATAGCACCAGCAATGAACCTGGCACTTTACAATTGTGAGAAAGAGACAGTCCCTGCCCTAGCAGGCTTACAATCTAAGAGAGACAAGGCAGGGGGTGTCACGGAGAAACATAGGGTCACACACGTGTAACACGGGACTACATGTAGACTACAGATCTGGCAATGCAAAAGGGCCCACACGTATGTAAGGTTACAGTTGAGAGCTGTAGAACCCAAATTAGGACTCTGGTCACTAGCTTACAGGAAATACAAAGAGATAACAAGATGTGTTTTGAGGAACACTTGACACACAGCCCTGTTGATATGTAAATTGACTTCCATGTTTGCCTGGGTTGACTACGTGACCTGATACAGGATTCCCCAAAGGCAGGAAATCCGAGACAAAGGAAGCAAAAGACCATTTAAATGAGCCAGTAAGGCACAGAGAGGGATTCTTGCAAAGCTTCTTCCAGAGAATATCTACATGTGAAAGCCAGCCTGGCAACAGCAGGCTGGAGGAACATGAACTGAGAGACAGGATTTTGCTCTCTAAGCCAGTGCCCAGTCATTTACCTTTATGACTGAGAAACCAGAACTTCTGGACCTTGCTAGGGTAAGATTAATTTAGGAACTCAACCAGTATAAGTTAGGAATGCGTTATATTTAATTTTCATTTCTAGTAAACACTCTGTATCAACTATCTTGTTTATGTAATCAATAAACTTACTTCTTATCTTTATGAAGAAGTGGCGGTGTCTAATATTGGAACACAAGTGAGTTACAAGAGCCCCCAAGCTCTTGCGAACCCAGAGAGTAAAGAGTCTGTAAACGGGAAGGATCGGGCCCTTGTGTGGCAAAGGGTTTCATTGTGGCACACTTGAATTAGCCAGAGAGAGAAACTGATTCAAGGGAGTTGTGCGCAAGGGAAACTGAGTCACTCAAACCTGGTAAAGTGGGGGTGCGGACCCCCCCAAACCCATGACAGGGGGACACAGCGGAAGAGACAAAGATACATTTACAAACTCATGAGGTCTCAGGTGCATGTGCTTGGCTTAGTTACAAAGGTGTAGTTACTCATTTAATGTTACACAAGATACGATGATTGAGGAGAAGTAAGCGAGGGGAACGAGGAGTCAGGGAAAGCTTGATGGAAGAGGTACGTTTTGAGGAGGGATTTGAAGATTTGGAGGGAGGAAGCCGAGCGAATGTGTTCAGGGAGGGAGTTCCAGGCATTGTAAAGTACCAAGTACATTGCTGGTACTATAATAATAATAATAATAATAATAAATTAATAATTAATAGCTACATTGCAGACATACTGTGGTTTAAAGATGTAAGAAACACACAAGCATTAGATTTGACCAAAATAGATTTGTAATTTAAGTATGAGTAAACTCTGGGGATTTTAATCAAATATAGGGACATTTTTCTTGTCTTGTAGGAATTCTGGTTAAAATGGGTTGGTAAATAGTAGGGAGGTGTTAAGACAAGAAAAAAGGAAATCAAAATCCCTCATTAATGAAAATATGTCTGGTTGGGTCACCATTATTATACTGTGTTTTCTAATATGCTTTTAATGTGTGAAACATCCTGAGAGGCTCCCACTGTGCAAATGTTATACCAATGTGCAAATCCATATATATAAAATTATGGTAGCTGGGATTATTTTTCATTTTCTGTCTTTAGGAAGTAGTAGTAGTGGAGGGGGTGGGGGCCGGGGGTTAATGTATCTGCCAAATATCTATTTAGCCTAGGGTTTTGTACTGCCACTCATGATGGTGGATATTTCAGTATCACAGTAGGGAAATAACTGTCATGTCTAGGGAACTTGTTAGAAACATCTTTAAACAGATCTGTTTGGTTGGATCAAACATCTGGAAAACAATTTCTGTAGGGGATCTGTGAGCAAACAATATTCCTGATGGAGGCATTCTGCAAAGTTATTCTAGATTTTTCCACTTGGACTGTATTCTTTCCAAAAATAGCCAGACTCCCTGTTGATTCCAGTTCAGTTGTTAGACTTTGCTTACTTATTGATTCATCAGGCCTATGGTTTAGACACTTGCTGTTTATATGGAATCAATAATGTGGAGGGAAGACTAACAGGGGAGAACACTTTTAAAAGAAGGGATTTTACAGGACTAGCCATGTGCCTTGTTAGCCATTTTTTCTGAAGGCCCTTATTAAGTTCCTTCCCTGATTCTACACTTCAAAGTATTTGCCTGAGGACTTACAGAAAAAAGCTGAAACCTAAAATTAAGGTTTTTCTTTCAATGAGAGTGCTAAGTCTGGGAACCTTCTTCAGAGAGTCCTGGGACCTTCTCCAAAGTTTTTCCTGAGCACTGGAGATAAAGTGGGTAAGAACAGATGTGACAGTGGCATGCTTTGTCCTGCTCTGGCCTGAGACCCATTGGCACATTTGTTTGTGTTGCCAGATGTTAGACCAGACTCCACATGGATAGGTGGCTAGCCCAGGCAGCATCCTCAGAAAATATCCGAGGATGCAGCCCGGGCTAAGAACTATCCATGTGGGCCAACATGGACTAGCATGTTTGTTCAGCCTCATCATGCACACCTTGGGGCACGGGACATTATGACTGAGCACCATGGCTCGTCACCATGGCTGTCCGTCATGGTCAGGAGGATACTGAGAGTGGGGCAGAACTATATGGTTAGCTCCCCATCCTACCTGGGCCTTGTGGGTGGTAGAATTTTTGTTTTATGCCCCAACCCTACCCCAGCTGTGTCGGCTGTGGTTTTTTGCCCTGAGCCCGGGCCAGGGAGCTGCTGTGCCACCTACACATCTCTTTTCAGCCAGTTTTGTCAGACTTCAGTAATGCAGACGTTCCTAGAAAGAGAGACTGAGCATGAATGAGGGGGGAAAAACACTCTGTTATCATTAAAGCAGGTATGTTTATATAAGCTGACACTTTGTGGGAGGTATTTTAAAGGCTCTGTGTAACTCTGCTTCATGTTGTAGACTGCTAAAAGGGAAATTATTGCAGAGCTTCAAAATTGAATGTAATTTATGGTAAGAATTACCTGTAGAAGTAGAGAACGTATTACATCTGGTTATATATTTTTAAAAACTAGAAGAATTTTTTAATAGATGAATGTTGAGTTCAAGATAATCAAGTACAGTGATTTTTATTTATTTATTCAAATTTGTATCCCACCCTTCCCATTAAGGCTCAGGGCAACTTGCAATGTATAACAATATCTAAAAATCCCCTTTAAAAACCACACCCCTACCTCCTTGAACCTTCCCTCCCCCAAAACCCAATCTCACCCAACCGTAACTATCCCTGCCTGCCAAATTCCTGGTCAAACAATAAGAACATAAGAAGTGCCATACTGGGTCAGACCAATGGTCCATCTAGCCCAGCATCCTGTCTCCAACAGTGGCCAATCACGGCGGCTTGTGAGAAGCACCCAACAGGTCACAATGAGGGATCCATTCCCTTTTGTTTCCCCCCTTCTCCCATCATGTTCCTCGATCCTGTCTGGCTAATAGCTGCTAATGGACCTATCTTCCAGAAACTTGTCCAAACCCCTTTTAAACTCAGCTATAGTACTGGCCCTTACCACAGCCTCTGACAGTAGATTCCACAACCCAAAAGGCCTTATATTGTTTCCAGAAGATGACCATACTCAGGCTTAGATGAATCACCAAGGGAAGGGAGTTCCATACTTGTGTGGGAGCCACCAAGAATATTTCTCTGCATACCCTTGTTGTAGGAAACTTGGTAGGCAGAGGGTACTTCCAAGAAGGCACTCCCAGATATTTGGGACCCAAGCCAATTAGGGCTTGATAGGTCAAAACTAGCACCTTAAATTGTGTCTGGAAAGCTACTGGCAGCCAGTGCAGACTTTGGAGCACTGTTGTAATGTGCTCCTGGCATCTACCCCCAACAGAAGATGGGCCACCAAGTTGTGCACCAGCTGCAGCTTCCAAACAGTCATCAGGTGAAACCTGACATAGAGCGCATTGCAGTAGTCTAGCTTCAAGGTTACAAAGGCAGGGATGACGGTGGCCAGATTTAAATCTGATAAAAAAAGGTTGCAGACTTCTCATCAGATGGAGTTGGTGAAAAGTTGTCCTGGCCACTGACGCAACCTGGTAGTCCATGTGTAGCTGTTGATCCAAGACGACTCCAAGACGACCTGAGTGACCTAGGGTGGCTGGATCCCATCAGTGATAGGGGATTTGAATAGTTTCTTATCTCATATCCATGCACCTAATTCAAGATTCACCTTTCAGATCCACATGCCATATTTTGATTTAATAATTATACTGTATGTATTCAGAGAGCTTATAATTTGTATACAGAACAGGAGCATAATAGCCAAGATGAATCAATTTTTGCAAAGAGTGCAAAAATGTTGTACTTGAAAAGAATTCTCCACATGGCAACTCGGGGTCTGCAGTATTTTCACAAGTTAGGCATAACCTCATAAAGTGAATTATATAAGTTCATTACTCATCAGCTATCAACATACTGGGTCTATACTAAAGATCCCCAAACAAACAGTGATCATACCCATGTTTGATGTATACGTATATATGTGGAATCTTTCAGGTTGCCACTCTAAACTTACCTCTGGGAAAAATTATTAACAAAGTTGGGTGAAGGCAATTCTGATCTCTTCAAGTGTCCACTCCTTTCCGTGTAGACATAGCTATGGCACAAGTCTGCAATGCTTACAATAGTTGAGGAACTCTTTTTGGTAAATAGCGAAGACAGATCATTTGCTTTACTTCAGTTCAGTCAGGAGCATTTAGTGGAAATGGCCTTGGTTGGGTTTTTTTTTTTTTTTTTTACGTATCACCAGTTGCCCTGGGACAATTGGAATGGATATGTGTATGGTTCCATTGGTCTACAATAGAATTTCTAATAGGTATTTTAAATAATTATTTACATACACTGAGGGAATTGTCAAATGCATCTGGAATGAAACAAGGACAAATATTGGGTTTTTAATGGCCACGCTCTTTAATCGAAATATAATTAGGCTGGTGTGCTAATTGCAATAGGCAATTTGGGTCCAGTACACAACATTCAATAACAGGTTCAGCAATACCTGCAAGGGGTCTTGCCCAGATGTGCCCTCTGGTGCCAGCCCCAAATAATTCTAAAACCAACGTCTCCCCTTTGCTCCGTGCCTGCTAGTCGTGGCCAAAGCGGACAATGTCTTTTACAGACAGGAGTAAGGAGTCAGGTGCCTGAAGGTTGGGGACTGTGCCTGTCCCTATCCACCTTCCTCTGATACCCCTTCCAGAGGTACGACCCCAGCGCTTGCTATGCCCTGCTTTTCTGTCAGGTGTCACCTCCCCAACTCTTATGGAGATGACTCCAATTAACTTACATTCTATCTAACAATATGCTAACAGTACTGGACCCCTGCAAGAGTGCAACAAATAAACAGTAACATACACACAGAATCACCTTCTCTCAAAGAACGTACATCTTCAAATCAAGCCAAATTGAAACTGCAGGCAGGAGGCCAATCAGGATAATTGTAAAAATTTCTTCCTGGCTCCAAATAGCAACCAGTTCTGCCCACAGTGCAAGACGGAAGGAGGGAGGGAGGGTACTGCTTCTTTGGCTCCTAGCCTTGGACTGAGGCCGGAGCCGCTACTTGCAAGTAAGCCTCTCCCTGTTGGGAGGCAAATTCCTGATCTCATGCAGCTTATTTTTGCGCCCTTCCTGGAGGTTGCTAGGCAACCTCCATTGGGTCCTTTCTCTGCTGTTGCTCTAGTGGGGCTTTGTAGCAGCCCTGAGGAGTACTGGCCTCAGTGCCTTATCTCCTACTAAGGGGAGCACAACAAGTGGACCGCTCGCTGCCATTGCTGGCTGGTGAAGGGTTATTCTTGTGCAATGCTCTGTAGTTTCAAACAATATGGTTGTCTATTAGGGCTGGAAGAAAATGAAGACTGTTCTCACAAAATTATGGAAATGGAATCAAGAATACTAACAACACCTTTGCAAAATTAAATTATACTGTGTAGACTGGAACTGTAAACCAGTTTATCTTCCCAAATTCAATGTGTGACTTGTTCATTCCCCAAAGGAATTCATAAGATGGGAATTTTGTTATTCAAAATGTCAAACATCAGAATTTTGCCTGTTCAAATTTACAAATGGTTTCATTTTACCCTGATCCAAAATTCACCGAAAAATATTTATTTATTTTATTTTTATTTTGCAAATTTTATATCCTGCCCCTCCTGCCACAGGCAGCCCAGGGCGGCTAACAACAGTGATAAATATAAAATACAATAAAACAGTTAAAATATATCCCCCAATAGAATAATAATAATAATAATAAAAAACACAGAGAAAACCCCACTCCACCCTTCCCAACCCCCACTCCACCCATCACCCCTCTCCCTCACCAAATGCCTGACAGAAAAGCCAGGTCTTACAATTCCTACGAAAGGTCGGGAGGTCTGGGGCCAGATGAGCCCCCACCGGGAGGGAATTCCAGAGGCGTGGTGCGGCCCCCGAGAATGCCCTATCCTGTGTGCCCCCCCCCGTAAACCCAAGGGACCTCCAACACGGTGCCCCCAGACAACCGCAGTGGCCAGTCTAGAACCCAGGGAGTGAGGCGATCTCACAAGTAGGCAGGGCCCAGGCTGTGTAGGTCTTTATAGGTCAAAACCAATGCTTTGAATCGAGCCTGGAAAACTAGTGTCAGTCAGTGCAGAGACCGGAGCACTGGTGTAATGTGCTCCCAGAAACCCAGCCCCACCAAGAGCCAGGCTGCCACATTCTGCACCAGCTGCAGCTTTCGAACCGTCACCCTAGGTAGCCCCATGTAGAGCACGTTACAGTAGTCTAACCGAGAGATAATAAAAGCATGGATGATCATGACCAGGTCCGGAACCAAAATCAACAGCCAAAGCTGCCACACGAGATGTAACTGGCAGAGGACACTCTTCACCACAACCTCCACCTAGAGATCCAGGCGGAGCTGCGCATCGAGGAGCACCCCCAAGTTCCGCACCTGGGAAGTCAGTGGAGGACAGATCCCATCAATCGAGGGAGCCGTCACATCCACTGACTTGCCCACTAAATTGACCTCCATCTTGTCAGGATTCAGTCACAGTCGATTAGCCCTCATCCAGTCCCCCACAGCTTCCAAACACCGGGTAAGCACCGAGACAGCCGGGCCTGGGTCGATTGAAAATAAGAGGTACAGTTGGGTGTCATTTGCATACTGATGACACCGCACCCTGTACCCCCTGATTACCTCACCAAGTGGCTGCATATACAGGTTGAACAGGAGAGGGGACAAGACAGAACCCTGCGGGACCCCACATGGGAGGTCTCGGTATGATGAAAAACATTACAGAGTACCACGCGCTGAGTTCCCCCGGTCAGGAATGAGTGGAACCATTCAAGAACAATCCCACTCACCCCCACACTGTCCCGCAGGCGCGTCACCAACATTTCATGGTCAACGGTATCAAATGCAGTCAAGAGATGTAAGAGGACCAGTAGAGTCAAGTGACCCCTGTCCTTTTCACGGCGGAGATAATCTACCAAAGCCACAAGTACTGTCTCAGTGCCATGACACAGAAGAAAGCCATACTGAGAAGGATCAAGATAACCGATGCGGTCAAGATGCCCCTGGAGTTGTTAAGCCACTACCCATTCAATAACTTTCCCTAAAAAGGGAGGGTTAGAGACAGGCCGATAGCTGGCAGAGGAGTCAGCGTCAAGCGATGGTTTCTTGAGTAGAGGCTGCACCACCACCTCCTTGAGGCAGCTCAGTATTCTGCTCTCAGGGAGGCATTGACCACCCCGGCCAGCAACAGCCCCATTGTCTCCGGCAGCTCTTAACCAGCCAGGATGGGCATGGATCTAATTCACAAGAAGTGGCTCAATCCGCCCCAAGCACATCTACCACATCAGTGGATGTCCCGACAAAGTGATCCTACAAAATCAGACAAGCCAGAGTTTCTACAACCTCTACATCCTCCACTGCATTAAGTGCGGCATTGAGGTCTTGGTGAATATGAGCCATTTCCTCCGCAAAGTAATCCGCAAAAAGGTCACAGCGGGAAGATGATGACTCAACCCCAGGGTTGAGGGAGTCTGGACTGACCAGCCCCCACACAACCCGGAACAGCTCTGCTGGAGGGGATTTAGCAGATGCTATGAGGGCAGCAAAGAACTCCCTCTTTGCTGCCTGCATAGCCACAGCATAGGCTCGTAAACTAGCTATATGTCGCAATCTGTCGGCTTCAGCACGAGAACGACGCCACCGTCGCTCCAACCGTCGCCCCTCTTGCTTCAGCATCCGCAGCTCCTTGGAGAACCAAAGTATCCCTCCTCACTCCTACCCCGTCCCCCCACTCCTCTCCCTGGGGCTCCCCCTCTCACAGGGAGTCCCTCTTCCCTGTTGTTCGGGCAATGCTTCCCTCGTCTCACCGGGAGGCAAGGCCCACCTCCCTCCTGTCCCCCCAGCCCCCCATCCTCCTGGGACTCCCTCTCTCACAGGGAGTCCCCCCTCCCTAACATTCGGGCAGTGCCCCCCCTCTCATGGGGAGGCCTCACCCACCTTCCCCAAGGGCCATCCCTTGTCCTCTCACCAAGGAGGTTAGCCCTTTCCTCCCTAACCAATCCCCTTGACCCCACCCTCATAAAACACACACCTTTTCCCCCCCATTAAAACACACACAACTAAAACTAAAAATGACAAAGCCTCCCACCCCTAGTCTCCTTGGTCCTGCTAAGGGCCACGCCTAAGGGCCCTTGGGTATGACCCTTAGGTGCACTGCCTGTGGCGAACACCTGTGGTGCCCACCAGGTGGCAGGCCACTTTTGGCCACACCAGAAGACCTGGAAGTCCAGGACGCGTGCCCAGGCCACGCCCCCTCCTCCAAGCGGGGGAGGGGGAAGATGGTACCTGGGGGTTGGGCAGCGCAGGTCTTCGGTGGGCTGGGTCTCAATCGGCAGCGGCGGCGGAGCTGGCGGTGGCAATGGTGGTGACAGCAGCACTGTGGTAAGCCGCTCAGGGATGGTGGTGAGGGAGCTCCTTTTGGGCCGGACGGCAGGCCGCTTTTGGCAATGCCGGAAGAACCGGAAGTCTAGGCCACGCGCCCAGGCCCCGCTTCCCTCCTTCAAGCGGGGGAGGGGGGAGATGGTATCGGGGGGGAATGGGCAACGCAGGTCCTTGGTGGGCTGGGTCCCAATCGGCGGTGGCAGCAGCAGCACTGGTGGTGGCAGTGTCAGCGGCAGCAGAACCCCGGAAAGCTGCTCAGGGGTGGTGATGGGGCAGCTTATGCCGTGCCAGAAGGCCCGGAAGTCCAGGCTGCATACCCAGGCCCCATTCCTGCCTCCAAGCGGGGGAGGGGGAAGGGGAAGATGGTACCTGGGGGCGGGGCCAGGCAATACAGGTCCTCAGCGGGCTGGGTACCAATCAGCGGTGGCAGCAGCAGCGCTGACAGTGGTGGTGGCCGTGACAGCAGCACCCTGGTAACCCATTCAGGAGTCCAGACCCCACCCCCCTCTTCCAAGCGGGGGAGGGGAAGATGGTACCTGGGAGGGGCCAGGCAGTGCAGCTCCTTGGTGGACCTAATTGGTGGTGGCAGCAGCAGCGCTGGTGGTGGTGGCGGCGGCGGTGACAGCAGCAGCACCCCTGTAAGCTGCTCAGGGATGGTGGTGGGGCAGTTTGTTCTGGGCTGGGCAGTAGGCCACTTTTGGCCGCGCCAGAAGACCTGGAAGTCCAGACTGTGTGCCCAGGCCCTGCCCCCCTCCTCCAAGCGGGGGAGGGGGAAGATGGTACCTGGGGGTGGGTGGGCAGCGCAGGTCCTTGGGGGCCGGGTTTCAATCGGCGGTGGCAGCATATTTCAACTATAATAGGTTAGAATTCTATGACTGACCCAGCCAGGGTTAACTTGGAAATCAAATCGGGTACTGGATGGTCTTTTAACTCAGGGTGCTGGCTTATTTGGGCCCTACATATCTAATGGACTGTTCTGTTGTGCTTCTGAAGGTCTACTGGGGTTGCCCTCTTGCACGTTTAATCATGGCGCCAAGTCTGTATCACAAGGGCACACAGCGAGGCATTCTCGATTGCTGCTCCATTTCCTTGGAGCTCCCTTTCCCTGGAGGTTCGCCTGAGCACTTTCTAGAGGCAATACAAGACCTATTTATTTGGTCAGACTTTTAGCTGGCAGGGATTTGGGAGTGATCATAACTTGAATTTTATATCCTTTAATATGTTTGAGTTTCATATTTTTTGTGTGTTTTATGTTGTTTGTGTATATATTTTAGGTTGTAAGTTGTAAGCGTTTTGCCAAATTTGAAAACAAGCCTTTTCTTTTTCTAAATTTCACTTTGTAATGAAATTTCAGACCAACTCTAGTGTCAGGCCCTTTTTTCAGCTATGGTGACTGAGGCACAGGGAAAAAAATCTGCATCTTTCACAAGGTCAAACATGGAACTAGAGACAGAGTTGGAAGTAGAACAAATGTTATGACTTTATTATTTATTTTATTTCTTTAAAATATTTAATATCCTGCCTCTTCTGCCTAGGCAGCTCGGGGCGGCTTACAATATATAAAAAAATGTAAAATATATAATCATTAAAAACATAACAGTATAAAAAGGGGGGGGGAAGAGGGAAATGGGAGAAAACATCGCCCCCCAAAAAAGAAGGGGAGGAAAAGAGGGAAGAGAGGGATGTAAAAAACATTTTAAGAAACCAAACAAAAATAAATACCCCACGCTTAGAATAAAAGAGAAGAGGTCTGGGGCCACTTGGGCCTCTGCTGGGAGGGATTTCCACAGCCTTGGTGTGGCCACTGAGAATGCCCTCTGCATAGTCGCCTCCCGGACAGCAAAGCTCTTATCTCTGGATTATGTTTCCCCATCTGGTTTAGCAGCTCTTGAGATTGGTTAACATTTAGGGCATAATGTGAGGTTCTTTGTTCAGACTGTTTCCTTAGTTGGATTTGAGGGCATTGTGGGAAGTAGATGATGATAATGATGATTGATTATTATCAGAAGATGAAGGGTTAACATTTTTTAGTGCTGACTTATGATTCAGAATTTTGTATTTTTGTCATATTGTACTTTTCCCCTGAGACAATGTTGTTCAGATTTCTGGAATAAACCCCAGTTTAGCCATCAACTCACTGGATGGCCTTGGGAAAGTCTTTGGAGCTGATCCTAAGCTTCCACACGTGCCATAGTTCCCATAGTGGGGGTGCATGCACACCGAAGTTAGGATCCGCTCTATTATCTCTCAGCCTCAGTTCCCCATCTGTAAAATGGGAATAATAACAGCCTGACTCTCAGGATTGCTGTGAGGGTGAACTAGCAAGGACTGTAAAGTATTTTGAATGCTGAAAGTGCTATGTAAGCGATAAATAAAAATAATAATAGAAGGCTGTTTTGAGACATGTGCTGCTGCTGCTTCTGGAGTTGGATTGTTGACAAATGGCCCATCAAGTGGGAGAGAAAATAAAAAGTATTTGTGCCCAGTGTTTCTTTCAGTCTTTGAGAGCTTGATTGGCCTTTATTCCCTGTGAAATCGCTTGATGAATAATTTGGAGGCACAGTTTGTTGGGATATTTGTTAATTTGCTTAATGTCGGCACACTTCACTGTGTCTTTCACTTAACATGTTTGGTAATATCCTTGAAAACCTGGTCTGTATCCACCCCCGATAGCAGGGGCGGATCCTGTACATGGACGTCTGGGCAACCCCACCCCCCCTCCAAATCACCCCAGCTGCAGTTCACTCTGAGCCAGGTGGGACCTGTTCCCCCATTCCAAGCCTCCCAGCACCGCAGCTCCTGTATGTGCTGGGGGAGGCTCTAGGCAGCCCTCTTACCCGCTGCATCGGCTTCTGGCTCCCTGCCAGTCATTGCTGATTGGGGCCAGATAAAAGCTGGCTCTGCCTCTCTCTCACTCTAAGCAGCTCATTGTCAGCCTGGCAGGGAGGGGAGGAGCTGCTTAGAGTGAGTGAGAAGCAAAACCCAGAGCCAACCTGCAGGTGAAGGCAGCGAATGTAAACTGCTCCCTATGCAGTCTCTGCCTCCTCCTCCTTCCCCCTCCCCTCCTGATCCTCTCCCTCTCCCAATTCCTTGCCTGGGGTTCCCTGCCCTCTGCCCCCTCACTCCCCGCGTCTGGTCCCCTGCTTCCAGCTCCCTGTTCCTTGTCCTTGGTCCCTTGCTCTCTGTCTCTGGTGTCCCATTGCTCCCCCAACTCTGTGCCTTTAGTCCCCTGTTGTTCCCTAACCCCCTACCTCAGTCTAGTTCCCTGTTGTTCCCCTAGCTCTGGTTCCCTACTCCCCGCCTCTGATTTCCTGTTCCTTGCCCTTAGTCCCTCACTCCCTGCCTCTGGTTTCCTGTTCCCTGTCTCAGGTTCCCTACTCCCGGTTCCTGATTTCCCTCTCCCCAATTCCCTGTCCCTCGACGATGAACCGTATGCTTTCTTAAGCCAGCCTGTCTGGCTCTTATGCTGAGCACGTTGTCTCCTTGGTATCGGAGAGCAGATGAGAGGGTCCCTTGTTATCCTCTTGCCTCCTTCCCTCCCTTTCCCCCGCCTACCTACCTCTTCCTCCTCCCCCTCCTAGTCCTCGGTCCCACCTACCTACCCTTCCTTCCTCCCCCTCCTAGCCTCCGGTCTCAGCTCCCTACCTTCCCCTCCTTCTCCCCCTAGGCTCTGGCTGCCAGAGCCTGACAACTTCTTTCAGACCCTGTCAGTGCTGTTACTCTGCAAGATCCCACCTGCAGCTGGATGCATCTGTCACGGCTGGTGCTGGTTGACGGTGCCAAACAGCTGATCAGAGACGATGCTAGCTCTAGCCCCCATTCAGCTTAATCTGAGCAAGGACTGGCAAAGTTGGGGCAATAACAGGGATTAGTGAAGTCATGGGGCCTGGCAGGCCAGCTCTACTCGCCCCTCTGGATAGCTTCTGAATAGATTCTGAATTCAAGTGGTGAGGCATGGTCCCAACACTGGGCGTTTTTTTTTATTAGTTTTTTTTAAAGTATTAAAAATTGACAACCCTTTTGATAGGGGGTGCACATAAAGTGCTTTAGTATTCAGAAGGGTGACAATCTGTCCAGGTGCATGTGAAGTGCTAAGCTAAGTGTCCACATGTGCCTTGCCCCATCACACTCTATCCCCTCCTTGGTGTGCTGAGCATGACATGGCATCTGATTTAGCAGCACCTCCAAAGCACATAAACTGCAGTTCTGCAAGGTCTTTATTTGTACCATGGAAAGGCAGGGAAATATTTTGCACCCTTCTCATTCCCTTGCAACTACACAGGGAACATCAGAATCTAGCCCTAAGTAAAACTGATCTTCTCCTATCACTCTTGAGCTCTCTGTAGTATTCTGAACCTGGCTAAATTACAATATTGAGACTGGGCTTGATGACTCAAAAAGATAGCTACATACTCCGATAAAGCCATTTGGAAAGAAAACATCTTCTCATTTGGGATAGTTTTAGGAAAAGTTAATTTTGGTTTCCTGAACCTTAAATTCCAGTTGCCCCAATAGATACTCATCTGTAACCACTGCCATAAAGAGAGACTTGACTTTTGTGAGAGAAGAGGTAGGTTTAGTTGAGCAACATGGGCTCAGCGGTGCCAAAGGACTGATTGAGTAAAATTACCCTCAGTAAGCCCAGGAGGATAAAGTCAGATGGCTGAAAACTCTCCAGATCCAAGAGATTCTACATGAAGTACTCCATCTGTGGTTTTATGTTTTCTAACAATTGTATGCCCAACTGGGGTCAAACCAGTTTTCGGTGTTATTCCAGCAAGTCTTTTTCTCGCTTAACTGAGAGAACTCAATCCTGCAGTCCATGGCAGTACGTTGATGGTGTGCAGAGAGTATTTACAACTTGATTTCACTGAGCCATTAGTAAGCTGCTCTCTTGTGAATGCTTACATTGGAGTTTTCCTTGATTTTTTTCCAAAGGGGCAAATGTCTTCCCACACAGATGGCTATGGCTGGTGGCTGGCAGGGAGGCTGACAGATGAGATTTTTCCCTGGCGCAGTACAGCAAAGCATTCTTGGCAACATGACCATGGCAAACCATTCATTAGCTGTGTTTTTAAAGGCTACTGGGATGCTGTCAGCACACTGTGCCATATGAACTCTGCTTACCATCTTTCATCCAACTGGACTAAATAGGTTAATTGCATGGTAGAGGCAGCACTTCGAGCATGGCTGGGCTAACATCTGTGGGATAAGCACTTTTCAAGAATGACTCTTGTGATTTTAGCTGTTCTCTGTAGCATCACCAAGCTGCAGAGAGGTCTGGTAGGGCTGCTGTTTTGAGAAATGTGCAAGTATTACCTAGTTGGTTTTTAACGTCACCAACTATAGTGATTTTAAAAAGTTTCTTTTCCTCATAATTACAACAGTCGCTCAATTAGGGATTGGGGCCCCCAAGTGGAGTCACTCACTGCATTGTAATGGGATCCCAACGAGACTGGATCTGCACAAAGATATTAAAATTTCCAAATCTCTAAATTTCCAACCACTGTGGTACTACTACACTATGCACTTCACTCACGATCTACAGAACTGCTACTGGAGTCACAAGTCACACAAATAGCAAGCCCAGCAGAGTTTGCATCTGAGACGCTGACCACCAAGGATGGCGACAAACATTAAAGAGACTGCACTCCTATGGAAGATGTTGAGATGTTTATGGGTTAGGTGTGGATTTTGGATTCTGAGGAAGGACTCCATAGGGTTTTGTGTTAACCCACCACTACTCCCTAGGAATGGGCGAACAGAACGCGGTTCGGATGTTCGGTCATTCGATTCGAAACCCAAGTTCGGGTTCGATGGTTCGGTTCGGTTCAGACGAGTTCGGTTTGGCCGAACTTGGCTGAACATTCAAAAATAACACTATCGAACCAGAAACCGAATTTTTGGCCCTGAAAAGACGTTTTTCCCACCCCTGAATTCATTCAAACTCATCCGAACACGACCAAAGTGTTTGGTCGTTCGAGAGTTCGGTTCGGACATTCGACTCGGACGTCTGAACAGACCGAGTTTGGTCCGAACTCTGAACCATGTTCGCCCATCCCTAATTCTCTCACTTCTGGCACTAACTTGGGGCATCAGTCCCAGCAAGTTGTAGAGATTTACAACAATCCTCCATCATTTCATCACTCCATCACTACTTCTGATATGAGGAATGAAAAAGTTATCTTCAGTTGCCTTTAATCCATCATCACAGGGCTTCAGAATTGCACCTCATTGAGATGAGGCAATTCAGACCTCTCAGAGCTGTTCTGTTGCTCTGTGCATTTACTCAGTTAGACATCTTTCTTCTTCAATTTCACTTTTTCCAGCATTGTTTAGTCTATGTCCCTCTGTGGGTAAAAACAAATGTGATGCAGGCCCACGTTGGCCTGCTGTGGCCCTGGACTCACCCACACGTATGGTCCCACACTGTCAGATGTGGACCCACTACTGCGCTGTGGCAAGTAGGCAGCTGGCCTGGGATGTGCTCTGGGCCTAATCCTGGATACTTATCCCAGGTCAAGGGCTGTTCACATGGGCCAGCGCAGGCTAGCATGTTGGTTCAGCTCCATTGTTCCCACTTCTGGGCAGGGGCTGCCATGGCTACACGTCATGGCAGAGGGTGGGGCACTGGGAGAGAGGCTGGGGAGCGGCTGGCCTCCTGCATGTTTGCTGACCGCCCCATCCTACCCGAGATGTGTGGGCAGCAGGATGGCTTTCTGGCCGCAAGCACATTTGTTCAGTGACCCTGCCCGACCCAGGGAAGGGTGGCCACTGTTTTTCATCCTGGCTGAGCTGGAGAGCCGCTGTGCCACCTACACGTCTGTTTTTACCCAGGTTGCTGTTGAACTTGGGTAACAACAAATGTGGTACTGGCTCACTGTGGTCCCATGCTACTAGATGGGCCCACTACTACCCCAGGGTGGGTAGGCAGCTGGCTCAGGATGTGCCCTGGGCCTGATCCTGGGTGCCCATCCCAGGCAAAGGGCTCCCCACACAGGCCAATGTGGGCCACGGCAGACCAACATGTTTGTTTGGCCCCACCAGGGCCACCATGACTATGCGCCATGGCTGCTTGTCATGGTGGGGGGGAGGCATGGACGCTGGGAGCGGAGTGGGGCTGGGGCTGGCTGCCCACACATTTGTTGTGGCCCCCCACTACCTGGGTCATGCAGGCAGTGGGACGTCTCTCCCGGCAGCAGGCATATTTTTTCCATGCTGCTCACCAACCCAGAGAGTAGCAGCTGCCCCGGGCTAGGAGCCGCCCCACTGCCTTCACGTTTGCTTTTACCCATTGAAGTATGATGAATAAACCTTCCTATTCTAAGATGGCTCAGCCAATGTTTGTTAATTCTCTGCCTATTGTCTCTTGGGCTTATGTCCTTTGTAGAAACAAGTTATTAAAATTTATGTAAATTGTGTTCCTGTTAAAGGTTATATAAATTATGTAAATTCCTTTTTCTTTCCTTACTTGCTTTTTTTCTGTTTAAATGAACATTGATAATTACATACTATAGTTCAATTGTAAAAACTATGGTAAAAGAACATGAAGGTTCCATCCCAACACGGCAAGAGGACAGAGGGCAATAAGGGGTACTTTATTATATTGACCCATCTTTGTACTTGCCAATTCCAGTAGAGGAAAGGGTAAATTTTTCTCCTCAGCTCAACTCAGAGCCACCTCAATTATACCAGTTTGGAGCAGGTATCTAGGGAGCAGCATGTTCATACCACAAACCCAGCATAATTTCTCACTGTCTCTATGTTGATCGGTTGTTTTTTAATTTAGTTTTCTAGTGCAGATTGTATTACTCAGAGCGCTACCCCATAGATACAAATGGATGCATGGGACTATCTGTAAGTTCCTTACTTACCTATTCACAAATTCTAACTAGCCATCCCCTTTCTAGGTGTGCAGTCTTTAACTTATTGCTGCTGCATGTGGTGAGTCCTTGGGTAGAGGTATAGGGAGGTAGAGGTATAGGTGAGTCCTTGGGTAGAGGTATTGTCCCTCTGCTATCTAGAGTTTACAAATCCCCTATAATTTGGCACATTCTAAGTTTGAGAAATAAATGATCAAGCTATAAAACTCTGCAAAAATAATATTGTGTATATATAATCACCTCTTCAGAAGAAAAAATATACAGTAGATGCATATTTTCATGTGCATAGCTTACTGTAAACATGAATTACTCATCTTTACTGAATTGATATAACACATCTGAAAGCCTCTGAAAGAGCAATTTTGGTCTTCAGAGTGAATAACATACCATAAAAAAAATCTAAACTATTTAAGAAGTAGCATTGAATAGTGCGAATGGCAGGATAATTTTTACCCCTAGCAAGATGCTATATTGCTACTCTGTTTCATAAGGGCAATGATGTGCCAATGGACCATCACAACATGCACAACCATAGTAATATGATATGCCTCACTGAGACCCCAGAATTCCCAAGGTCACTCTAGACAGTGAGTGATGGAGTGTAACTTCAAATACCAGTGTTGGCATATAGTTTTAGGTCTTTCTAGTCATCTCTTCTGGAGACTACAGCCATGTTGTCTGTGGCACATGTAGTTGTAAGAATGGATGTCAAAATAGGCAACTGAACTCTTCGTTGCTCTGATTTTTGATGCCATCGTTAAGGAAAGGCCTGGTCTTATGTACCTTACAAGACACGTCCCCCCCCCTCCCCCCGGGGTCTTTGCACTGATTGTTCTTTCCCACTAATGGGAGTCTTAGAAATGAGATTAATGGATGTTGCAGTCTTCTTGGACTAAAAGACACGGACATCTTAATTCCTGATGTTCACATCACAACACAACCTTGCTAACCGTTAACCCTCTATCTCTGACTCCAATGTAAAACCTGGGATGGACTAATAACCGAGACTGCTCTTAAATACTGGCTAGGATCATGGAATGGATCTGCTGTACACTACACTGATTTAGTGTTGAAACAAAGAAGTCAAATGGATTTCATATCTGTTGGATTCTCCTGTTCCACAATGGGTATGGCAGAACATGGACTGGCCTTGATCCAGTTCACATTCCACCAGAGGTCCTGATCAGCAGCTCCAGTTCCCTGATCCACCAAAGACCTTATGCACGTGCGCAAAAAAAGTAACATGCACAAAATATATTTGATTATTGCGCATGTGCAAAATGGTCCTGCATGAGGTGGGGGAGCTGAAGTAGCCCCCTGCCGACACACTTTTGCAAAAGGTTTTTGGTGAGTTGTGCATACACAGGGGGTCAGGGAGCAAGAGCAGGGTCTGTCCCACCTGCAAATTGCAATGAATTTTGGTAGGCCATTTCATAACCACAGAAAATTTCAATGGATATAGAATGGCTGTTTCAGACCTAACACTGATGCTTTGGGGTTTTCAACCAGATTCTGAATAGGTTATTTTGGGTAAGACTGACTTATACCAGAAATTAATATACACTCTAACATTTTGATCAAATAAATCAAATACATGTCTCGCTCATTACTATTGGGCAAATGTCACTAAAAATCATTGCAGATGACCACATAGAAGAACTGTTTAGTATTTTTATTTTGCAGATCTTTATTTGACTTTTAACAGAGAAAGTTTCATTGGAAACTATAGCTTTGTCACAGACCTATTTACCTTACAATGTGCTATAGCAGCCACAGGCACTCCTGTTGTTACTATAGCATCTGAAAACTCTTCCACCAGGCCTTTAAAAAAATAAAATCTCTGTTCACAGTCATTTCCCTCTCATTATTATATATATTCTAGTGACTGTCAGCATCCCTTGGGGATCCAGAGCGTCCTTGACTGTGGCACTGTTTGCCCGGCTGTTCGCCCAGGCCTTTGGGGTGGGGGGGAGGGTGGGTTAGGGTTTTGTTTATTTCCCCTACCCTGTTTATTGTTTTAATGTTCAAGTTATATCCCGGGGCCCTGTTTTAAAACATTTAACTTGTTTGATTATTTTAAATTGTTTTATACTTGTTTTAGATCTGTTTTTATTAATGTTGGAAGCCGCCCCGAGCTGTTGTCAGGAGGGGCGGGGTACAAATGTAATAAATAAATAAATAAATAAATAAGTGTGTGTGTGTGTATGTATATGTATATGTGTGTGTATGTGTGTGTGTATATATGAATAGCGAGGCTATTCATATCCTTCCTATATAGAGTGACACACTGAGACTGAGGTGACATTGAAATTGCTGAAGTGTAGAGGAAAGATAACCTACATTTGCTTTCCATGTCAATCAGTAGGAACAAAGCAAACATACTATGCATGGGGAAACCCCTCCGCTGCTTTCTCTGGTCATTGAATAATAACATGCTGATTTAAGGTCTGAACTGGGAGACATAATAGTCAAACTATTTTTTTTATTTATTTATTCTGCTATCAATAAAATATCAGAATGATTTAGATTTTACAGGTGCAGAATACTGAACATCCACACAAAGTCCAGGGATGAGGCAGATTGGTAACCTGCTGAGCAACCTTTCTACCTTCTAAGTAAAGGATTGATCCTTACTTGCATGAGTAGTCTTTATTTATGAAAGTAGTTCCAATGTATTGGAAATAACGTGAACAAAATGGGGAGGACAATACTTCACCATTTTAGCCAATGGGAGTTTCACCACTGACTCCAGTGGGTGGAATCATGCCCTAAGAAGGCAAGGAATATTTGGGTTAGCAAAGATAACTATTTAGGCCACAGCTGTGTTTCGTGTAACCTGACACCTTGAGCAAGGTTGTCTGCAGCAAGGTTTGAGTTAGGAACCTCTCATTCCAACTGCATGAGCCTCTACCCTCTAAGCTAAACAAGCTGGTCTAGAAGGTTCATGAAATATGGGTGGTTATCCACCACCACGCCACTAGAAGGGGCACTCAACTCCCCACCCCCCAGCTACACTTTCCCTCTGGTCAAGGAAGCATGCTCTTGAATTTCACAGGTTCACCCAGCTTACATCCCGTATGGGGATGTAAGCTCAGGCAGTGTTGTCAGCAAAGGAGATTGAACTGGGGACTTTTCAGGCCATCTTCATGAGCTTCTATCCTCTAAGCTAAGAGACTTTGGGTGTTTTCAGACGTTACGGGGCCCATTGGCCCCATACCGAAAACACCCTATCCATTCCCCGCCGGGATGACCCTGTCATGCTGTATCAGATGTGCTGGGGGGATCCCGGCGGGGAATCTGGGAGGGGACGGGGCTGCACGGCGCAACGTGCGGCCGCACGGCCCTGCCCCCTCCACGCGCCCCGCTGCCCGCCCTCTGGGGAGACGGGCGGGCGGCAGGGCCAATGAGGCCGCCACGTCGGGCCGGATTTGCCACGGCCCGGGATCCCGCCGGGGATCCCGGGCTGTGGCGCCTGACCAGACGTGACGCCGGGGTTCACCCTGGCGTGGAATTGCATTCAACACGCGACGGCCTCCGGCCCCGCCGCTTCAGCCGCTCGCGTGGTGAATGTAATTCCACGCCACGGTAACATCTGGGGGGAAACATCCGTTTCTCCCAACAGATGTTCCGAAATCACAGCCACCACCCGGAATTGAGCGTGGTTGACTGTGATCTCGTAACGTCTGAAAATACCCTTAGATTTGTTAGCTCTGTAGAGTAGCAGGTTCATAAACTTAAGGGTGTTAGCCACCACCACACCAGTAGAGGGGGCACCATGCCAACTCTCTGGGGCTACATTTGTATACGATATCTTGCCTGTCACAGAGACTCAACACTTTGTCATTCCTAAGGATATTTTCAGAAGTGACACTACCATGTTTAGCCACACTTTACCCCACCCCAGGTTCACAACCACCGTCACTTCTGTTCAGCGGCCGCCAGATGTTCCCACGCTTTGCCCCTAGACCGTGGTAGCAGCTACCACCAGTTGTGATCTCAGAAAATTGCAGGGAATAGACAGTGGTAAGCACTACCATGATTCAGGGCAAAGTGTGGTAAGGCGCATCATCATGTCTGTTCTGGATATTGGCCGCCACCCCACCCAGGGGTTACCCTGGATTGAGTCTAAGCATGGTAGTGTCACTTCTGAATATAACCTTTGTATACAATTGTGTCAGTAGGCCTCCTCCAAGTAATGGACAGAGGGGTAAGATGAACCATCCTCCTGAAGCCCCCTATGTTAATCCTACCTTTTCTGCTCTGGCAACTTTGGGTCTTGTTTCATCAGCAGTCCCTTTCCCCCCTGTTAGGACTACCACACTGACACAGGTCTGAGCAAAGTCTCAATTTTCCTGGGGTGCTTAGATAGCCTGGAAAAATCAGGAATCGAGACAGTAGGGCCATATTGGCAGAGGCAGAGTGAAGAGTCTCTCTTGGCACTTTCTGAAGTGACTGTGCTCCCTGCAGAATGTTGTGGCATCACAACACTTCGAAGGGATGTTTGACTGTGTCAGAAAGGGGAGGGAGGATCTTTTTGCTCTGCCCTGTTTTGGCATGTCTTCTTCCCCATCCCCCATAAGTTCAAAGCCTTGAAAAAGAAGGCAACCATTGCTGCTTTGTCTGTGTCAATGTCTTCCTTTCTGCTTCTGTTCTACCTAAGTCAGGCAGGCATAATATGTATTCTCACTCCACTATTGAAAGGCCCAGATTGGAGCAGTGGCAGCAAGGGTAGATTCCACTGGCAAAGTCCAGAGCTTTGCTCCAGACTGCCAGGGTATAAGCTGCATCAGCCAGCAATAAAGTCTCCACTCTCCTCTCTTCACATTTCTTTATTTCACTCATCTGTTGCATCTTGATTTAATGAAGACCTTTAACCAAGAATGCATTAACCAACATGTTTAAACCAACATGTTTAAGGATGTACTTCACACAACACAGATATTCTGCGACTGTTCCAGATACATAAATATAAACACACGTAAATATTTTCCAAAGACTAATAAATTATTTTTCATATGGATTGTCTGCGAGGTGTTTTGTATAGCACCTCTGAAATGGAGCCTGGACTTCGTAGTTTAGAAGCTTTTACGTGACTGAACAACAGGGTGGATTGATTTAAATCAAGGCAATTCAAAACGTTGATTTAAATCTTGATTTAAATTAAGAGAAAAAACAAATTTAAATCATTGATTTAAATCAAGTTTCCCATGGATACTACTTCACAGATATGTCTTAAACAATGGTGCAAACAATGGGGGTTGGGATAAAAGTTTTTGGGGTGGTGGTTGTTTTTGAGGGGGATTTTTTAGATGTTTTAATTGTTGTGTTTTACTCTTATTTTAACTATTGTTATTTTTTATGCTGTAAGCCGCCCCGAGATGCCATGGGCATGAGGGGGCGACTAAGAAATATAACTAACTAACTAAATAAACAAATAAATCCGATCACTAAAACATGCTAATTTATAACTCAATAGAGCATTTACACCGTCTAGGAGGGTATACTTTGCCTAATTTTTTAGATAACTTGATTTTCATTTTTCACTGATTTTAGTAAATAGTTCATTAATACATGGTTTATTTAATGGATACATTTGTTCATTATCGGTGTCAAGCTGCACAGACACAGTGAGTACATTAGGCATATTAAGAAGTAAATCACACACAAATTAGCATGTATAACATTTTATTAAACTAAAAAATCTTAAATGTTACATAAATGTTTCACATTTGCAGCAGTCTTCTGAGTTCCCTAGGTTGTCCTTAAAACTTTAAATTTTTTTATTTTCAGATTTTGCTAACTCTAACAGGCTGTCGTTAAAACTTTTAAAACTAGATCTCATCCTCCTCCCCACTCCCACTCCCATTTTTATTCATAGACTGAAACAGAAATACAAGTTTTCCTGCCTTTTCAACTCCCAGTTGATTTCTTAGCTTTGAGTGAATAATACCAAATGAAGAAAATATTCTCTCTATGCCTGTAGAGGAAGCTACTGCTGTGAAAAGTTGGCTTAGCAACTTAAGAAACTCTGGTTCAAGGTGCTTGGCTAATGACTTCCACCAGTTCAGGGGAGTGACTTTGTTTAAAACAGCATCAGTAAACATGTACTGTTTAAATGGTTCCCCTCCAGTACTGAAATTTATTATGGTTGGCATAGCTGAGAAGTTATTAATGTTGTCTTCCCTTCTTCTTTCCAGTGTTTCTTTCTGTTTCACTTTCTTTCCTATGTAACTCCTCTGCCTTGGCCCACCTGGACTGAACCCGTCCCTCATCCCATGATCACACAACAACAAACAATTAGCCAGTAAGACTTTTGCTCATTGCAGCCCCATGTCTTTGCACATGTGACTTAGTCTGCTATGCTTAGAAACTAAGGGCCCAAAACTTAAAAAGCAAGAACTGGTAGTTACTGGGCAGACTAAATCAATTTTTATGAGACGAAAAGGAAATGAATGCCTAAGTTTGATTAGTCGGTATAGGTAAAGGGTAAATAATAATATTCATAATTTGAGAGAAGTGAGCAAATTTGTTCTTAAAAGGAGACTTTAAATCTGTGTGATAGAGAGCCATTAATTCATTTTTAAGAGATTGTAAGTTTAGGTTAAACATGCTTGTGCTGAGATATAATTTTAACCACATTATTTTTTAAATGAGAAATTTAGTATTTAAATATTTTTTAAAAAATCCAATTTAAATTTTAAAAAAACTGATTTAAATAAAAAGAATCGGAATGTTTTGATTTTTTTTTAAAAAACCATCAATTTTTATCCACTCTGCTGAACAATGAAATACTAATAACAACAACAGATAGTGTATTTGGGGTTCAGCTAGTCCCTCTGCCATTTTAAAGTGTATGAGTTAAAAAAATTAAAAAGCTAAATAAATACAAACTAAATTTTGCCTCCAGTTATATCTATGCAAATCTCAGTGAAGTCACGTTCATTTGAGGATAGAACTGAGCATTTTTAAATTAAATAAATGGTATATTTATGCTGGAAGAAATGTGTAGAAACTCTATTCAACTTTGTGTGCACAAAATACATATTTATATGTTTATTGTGGTTAAAATTACTCTTTCATATTGTTCAGTGAAGGAATAATATTTATGTTGCTCTCATTTTTTCAGTATCATGTCCAGTAAAATGCTATATTTCAGGTAGCAAAATCAGATACGGCAGTGGCCTGCTTTGGCCCGCAAGCCACCAGCACGTCTGCTCAGGGGCTGCCAGGTGTTGGCCCATGATTGCCCCCAGGTGTGTTAGTGGCTGCCCTGGGCTCTCACCCCCGGATTAGCTCCAGGTCACAGCCCCAGCTACGATCCGCCCAATCAGGGAAAAGTGGGCCATCTGCGGGCTATCCCATCTGCTGTGGCCCACCATGACTTGGCCCGGATTGTCACTTGCACTTTATATGATCATTGGCCACCATGGCTGCCCATCATGATGGGGAGTGGGGTGCTGAGCGCAGCATGGGGGCGGGGACGGCTGCACATTTGTGCATCTCCCCGCCTTCCCCAGCAGCCCAGCTGCAGGAATGTGTGTTGGGTGGCCCGACCCAGTCCAGACCATGTCTGCCGTTGCTTCCAGACCCAGGTATGGTTGCTGCTGTCACGTTTGTTTCCACCCAGGATATACTCATCATGTACTAATTGAGACTTAACCACATAATTTAGCCAGAAAATTGTTTTATAAGTAAATAAATAAATAAAATAATGTTTCCTAAAATGTCAGGCTAAATCGAGAGGCAAATACATGATATTTTTTCCTAAGGTATATTCCAGTATTATTTACTGACACCGTACAGATCCACTATATGTAATTACAGGTTACACTTTATACTATCAGGCACAAATGTCTTATGGCCTTATTCTGCAGTGTTCACTTACACGTGCAATAGTTGCTGATCAAAGAAAGGTCTTGCATGAGTGGGTCCTTACTTTTGAATAATCAATTCTTGGATGGTTGGGTGGGTGGGTGGGCAGGTGATTTGGTGCAGTGGCCATCAGGCCATATTGCTCCAAAAACACATGACACGGAGCAAAGGATTTTTAAAAAAGGTAAAACCGATGGCAAGACTAAAAACATGCCAAAACTAGATGCTCCTCAAAACTATGGAACTATCCATTAGCCTTCAAAAAATTTAAAAGCGCAGTAAAATTGTCACGGTGAGTAGGGGAAGGAGAGGGTAAGGTGTAAAGGGGAACAAGGGAGCACACACGAGGATTCAAGGGTAGTAAGAAAAGGGGCGGCTCAATCTCTGGAACAATTCTCATTAGGAAGGAAATATAGTCCCTCAGGTTGTAGGGTGGGCTTTCCCTCTTACTCAGAAGGCAACCCTTTTCATCATAGGGACTGAGACAGTGAGCCAATTGCCCCAAGGGGAAGGAAGACAATATACCAGGGTTCCAGGCACTCAGGGGGATATTCAGGGCCCAGGACAAGGTGAAGTTTAGTGAGGAAGGGAAGGGAGGATCCAGGGGAAAAGGGAAGGGGAACAGGGGGGAACCGGGGTGCAAGTGGGGAGGGAAAGGACACTCACTCTAGATATGCAAGGATTTCACCACTGGGACCAATGAAAGGGATCAGGTATAGGGGCAGGGAACTTCACGGGGATGATACCGCTTATACTCCAACAAGACAAGACAAACACAGAGACTAGGAAACACTCACTAACGCACACTCACCACTGATTCAGTCAAGGGGAAGGGAAGGTAAACACAGGAATCCAGACACTCTCAACACGAACTCTCTCTCTCACTCAAGGTACAATGATCCAAGGAAAACTCCAAGCAACCAGGGGCCAGCCTCTCACCAACGATTACCGGCAGGGTCTACAGGCCCTGCTGGTGTCTTATATAGGCCTCAGTCCCTGGCCACACTGTTGCGTTAGGGGCGGGGTCAGAGCTCACAGCTGTTTCGTCTGATGGGGATTGCATTGGGGCGTGTTCTTTCCCTGAGCCCTGCACTGAGCGTAGCTCCGCCCCCTGGTTGCCACAGCCATCCCACTGTCTACTCTTGCAGCCACTTGCATGCTGCGGGGAAAGCCCCACAGAGCTCTCATCAGCCCTGCGGACCGGGTGCCTCCTGACAAAAATCAGCCTCATTGTCTAAAAACAGGGCAAGGTGTACGGGGTCAGTGGGGTGTGGTTAGCTCCATAAAAACACATGGCATGCAGCAGCAAAACAGGGACAGATAAGTGGAACGTGTTGAACTGTTGAAGGCCCATTACAGGGGCCACACACAGGCACAGCCTCCTCCAGAAGTAGGTGTCGATGGGTGGGCAGCCCATAGCTGAGACACAGCCTGGCCAGGACCACTTCTGACGGTTTCAATGGTAAGAGCTGTGCCAAAGCTGGATCAGAGGCTTTACGACATGCAACTTAGCCATCTGACACTTGCCCCAAAAGGACAGCTAGTGTGCTAGTCAAATTCCTGGAAAATTCCAGAAGGTAACCTTTTGTTTCCCAGCCACTTTTAGTGAAGCAAACAGCACATCTTTGGAGTATGTGATGTGAGAAGAAACCACCCCACCTTCCAACAGATGAAGAATAGCATAATTGATAAGGTGTTGGATTTAGATCTGGGAGACCAAGGTTCAAATCCTGTCTTAGCCATGAACTCTTTGATTGTATTTAGGCAAAATAATGAGGCTGATCCCAAGCCCTGCAGATCCTGCATGCAAACCATGCGGATCTCTATTGTGGGCACATTGTGCCCCATGGAAACTGCATGCATGGGATCCATGGGACTTGGGGTCAGCCCCACTATCTCTGGGTCTTAGCTCCCCCTCTGTAAAATGGGAATAATGAAGACCTACCTCACAGTGTTGTTATGGGGGTCATTTAGGTAAAGATTGTAAAGCACTTGAACACTGAAATGCTATAGATATAATGTGAATCTTTTAAACTGATACCTTGATTTGGAATGGTCCAACAATTAAAATAGGTTAATTATTAATAGGTTTGGGGAAATCCCTTTTTGTTCAGGATTTTGTTTCACATGAAGGTGGCGTATTGTATTTACTGATTGCCACTTAATTGTTTGATAGCATTAAGAACTAAACCCCACACATTTATTTACAAAGAAGAATGTCATTATACCATACTTGGTCAATAGAAATTGAGGACAGCTGTCCTAGAAATTACTGTACTGAACTGGTATGGTAACCTTCCCTGGGAGGTTGTAATTTTCTATATAGAATTGAACTAGCTTTACTAAATGTTCTCTGCAAAGCTGCCAATGGCATTTGTTTATTTTCTGCTCTAATTGCCCCTTCGCGGCTGCTCCTGACTGCGAAGGAAAATTTGTCGTGCCCCTCGGGACACAACAGTATGACGGGGATAGGTGCCTTCTCCTTGCACCACTCCCCTCCCTTGGCTGCTAGCAATCCACGTGAGAGTATGGTGCCCCGCGGGGATGAAGGACACAAAGGAAGGTGCCAGCATGCCGCGAAGAAACATGGCCCTGGCCGGGGTTGCTAGGCAACCCTCGCCGGGAAGGGTGCAAAGTTCGCGCAAGTGATTGGTGCACTGCCCAAAAGGGGGCGGTGCAGTAAGTGAATTCCGCCACTCGTCTCCTCAGTCGGGAGACGGCGGCAAACAGAGCAGCAGCAGGCCAAGGATTAACCGACACGCTGGAGGCTGGGGAGCATTGGCGAACACCTGAAAAGTCTGGGACAGAGAAGGGAGTGCTCAGGTTTGCTACGGGGGCAGGAGCTCAGAGGCAGAGAGTACAGAGCAGGGTCACATCCCCTCCCCTCCAATTCTGATCGCCGTAAAGTGTTGAGTGCCTAGTATGGGGGCGAGAAGGAAGAGGGGATAGCCGCAGGGGCGGAAAGGGGCCCAACACCCCACCCCTGCATTACCAGAGTTGGAGGAGGCCCCTCTGAGCCCTCCACAGGTGAATGAGAGAGAGGGCCAGTGGCTGGAGGCCCAAGACACCGGTGGGCTGGGAGCTCATGGCCTGCACCCCCCTGCCGGGGCAGAGGATATTGAGGAATGGGGAGCGGGTAGCTTGCACACACCCCAGGAGCCCTCACTGAGAGAGCATCTGGAAGGGTGCAAAGCCCTTCTACGCAGTTTGGGTGGGGTAAGTGGTGGTCCAACACAAGCTGGGGGCCCAGGATAGGTGGGGACAGCAGTTGGACCTGAGGACCCCCTGCCCCCCTGCAGGGGTGGGTGAAGAACGAAGCCTCCGCCCGGTATATTGAGGACCCCCCAGCGCCTAGGCGCATGCGGGTTGAGTCACAAGGCCAGTCCGTAGGTTGCACCCAAGCTTCACCTGAGTTGATAACTGGCCTTGAACCCTGTGGGCAGTGGGGGTGGTCCTCCCAGCTCAGGGAGCCCCATGGCCCAACCCCAGGGTGCAGTGGGCCCCTCAGTGGCAGCCCTTGGGGGGCCGAGGACTGGCCAGTAGTGGGGTTGGCATATCCGCCGGTCCCCGGGAGTGGGCCTGGCTTCGAGGTGGGCATGGGGGCTGGGTGGGGCCTCCCCCTCTCCATCTCTTGGAAGCAAGGACAGTGGACACCAACCCCTGGAATCAGGAGCGCCCCAGTGGAACGATGAGGACGATGAGCTATGCCAGAGGGTAATAGCGCTAGAGCAAGCCATCCACGCCATGGTCAAACAATGAGGTGGCAGAGGGCCAAGGACTGAGGCATCAGCAACTGGGTCAGCACCGAGTACAGTAGAAGTTGTTCCTTCCACAGTAGCGGCGACCATGAGTGGTGGGGCATACGCCCTGGCAGGGTGGGGGGTGAACCCTAGTAGTGGAGCCCAAGTGCCAGTGGGGGCCCTGCAGTATCCTGGTTCGACCCCGATTGCAGTAGGAGGCAGAGCCGGTGCGACTGGAGAGGCAACCACCCAACTAGTGTGGTGGAATGGAGACTGGGTGCCGGCATACCGCCCTCCTGCCCCTGGCACGGTGATGGCCCCCGTACAAGTGGGGCAGGCGCTGCAGGTGTGGGGGGAGCATGGGACCCAGCTGGCCCCGGGGTACAATCAGCGCCCTGAGATGGGGCAGTATACGCTCCCTGGGGTGGGCTATACAGCAGTGTCAGCCCCCATTGAGGCACACCTCCTGCCAGCCACCTGGGAGAAGATACGGAGAGGTGAGTTTATAGATTTGTTTGCCCTTCTGTTAGTAGACCCGGCAGACGCCAAGGACAAGAAGGAGAAGGAGCGCTTCAAGTGCCTCAAGGCCGACAGGAACTGGACCAACTGGACAGTGGCCTTTGCGATTTACCAGGGAGTGATGATGCACGCGTATCCAAGCAGGGCCCCCAAACTCCTCAAATATGCGAACATAGTCTGCGGGCATACGAGTCAGGAGCGGCAGGGGCCTGGCTCCGATATGATGAGGAGTTTCGTCATCGGGCAGCCTTTACCCCGGGCATGCGCTGGGATACCCATGCACCCGACTTGTGGTTGGATTGCATGTTGGACACTGCTAGGGCCCCCAGGTTGCATCGCGGCCACTTATTAACAAAAGGAGGAGCGGCACCCACTAACTATCTTTTTCGTGGCAAAGGCAAGCGGTCGACAGCTAGCCAGGCAAACCAATGCTGGGAGTTTGACCGCACGGTAAAATGTTCCCGCGCGACATGCAGATTCAAGCACTCCTGCCCCAATTGTGCAGGCCTGCATAATGCCGCTGCTTGCCCCAGGGCCAGGTCAGCCAATAAGGGCAGGACCCCTGCAGGATCGTCAGGTAGAGGGGGGGCAAGGGACGGCCCCAACTTGTTAGGGTAGAGCGGCTGGCCGCGGCTCTTGAACCTCACCCGGACCAAGCAGAAGTAGAATACAAAGTCAGTGGGTTCAGGGATGGGTTTCGCATTCCAGATGGAGAGGTGCACCTGCACAAAGCCGCGCCCAACTTAAAATCGGTCTTGACTCTTGGGCCTAGAATCGGTAGTGAAGCAGAAGATAGAGAAGGAGCGTGCTGAGGGTAGGATAGCCAGCCCTTTCCCTTCCCCACTGTTTTCTGACTTGGTAGTCTCCCCATTTGGGGTAGTCCCCAAAAAGTCCCCGAGCGAGTTCCGTATGATACATCACCTGTCATACCCAAGAGGTCGGTCGGTTAATGACGCCAATCCCAAGGAACTGGCCACACTGAGGTATACATCATTTGACACAGCTGTGGAACTAGTGAAGCGCCACGGGCCCGGGGACCTCTTAGCAAAGTGCGATGTGAAGTTTGCTTTCCGTTTGCTGCTGGACCACCTGGATAGCTTCTACCTGCTGGGGCTTACTTTTCAGGGGCAGTTCTATTTTAACAAGGCCATGCCAATGGAATGCTCAATCTCCTGTTCAGTCTTCGAGCGTTTTAGTATGCTCATAGAGTGGCTGATCTGGCAGCACACCGATGGAGGGGACATCACCAAATACTTGGATGATTTCCTCTTCATGGGGGGCGTTGGGACTGACGAGTTCTGGAAGCTAATGGAGTCCTTTCAGGAATTGGCGGACAGCTTGGGCGTCCCTTTGGTGCCTGAGAAGTCAGTGGGCCTGGCCACCACTCTACAGTATTTGGGGATAGAGCTCGACACGATGAAAGGAGTATCCCAGCTCCCAAATGACAAATTGACTGACAAAAAATCACCAATTGTAGGTTGGCCTGTAAAGTCACGGTTAGACAGCTGCCAGTCCTTAATTGGCAGTTTGAATTTTGCACGTAGGGTGGTGGCCCCTGGCAGAGCCTTCTTGTCAAGATTGTATGCCAAGCTGGCTGGCTCACCCCAGCCACATTACCACATACGAGTCACCTGGGATATGAAAGACGATCTAGACATCTGGTCTTCTTTCCTGGCGGACTACAACAGAGTGATTTTGTGGCGAGAGGAACTCCTAGTGGAAGCTAAACTTCAGGTCCACTCCATTGCTGAAGGAGGGATGGGTTTCGGTTTGATATTCAGGGACCAGTGGTGTGGGGACCCTTGGCCCATGGAGTGGGTTGGACAGGGAGTGATCAAAGATTTGACATTTCTGGAGCTCTTCCCAATAGTATTGGCCATCCACCTCTGGACTGGCGAGTTCGCCAGCCACACAGTGACTTTTTGGTGTGACAACCAGCCCGTGGTCCATATAGACAATGCCCAATCGTTGCACTTCACCGGGGTCATGGGGTTAATCAGGGCTTTTGTGCTAGTGCAGCTGCGTAATAACATCGTATTCAAAGCTCGGCATGTCCCCGGGGTTAACAACGGAGTGGCTGGTGCCATATCTCGCTTCCAGATGGAGTGGTTTCGCTCACTCACACCTAGAGCCAGACAGGACCCGGAGCCCTTTCCGCTGTGGGCGTAAACCTTGGATCGTAGACCTCTATAACACTGTACAGGGATCCTTGGCGCCACGAACCAGGGCCGCATATTAAAGGGCCTTCAACTAATTTCAGGGCTATCGCTTATCCCAGGGTTGGCATACGGGTTTTCCTATCATGGAACCTCAGGTCCTTAACTTCATGCTGGCTATCAGACAACAGGGCGCTGCGGTAGGCACTATTAGCGTCAAGCTTGCAGCAGTGGCTTTTATGAGCCAGTTAGCAGGCTACTCCTTGCCAGATCATGAATTTTTCACCCGACGCATGTTGGAGGCATGGGCTAGAGAACAGGGCACTCTGCAAGACAGCAGGACGCCCATTACACCGCAGCTCCTGGTGAGCATGTGCAGGATCCTGCCCCGCATCTGCTTATCAGAGGGGGAAGTCAAACTGTTCACAGCTGCCTTCACAGTGGCCTTTTTCAGAGCATTTAGGGTGAGTGAGTTGGTCGCCAATTCGACCAGAAATAGGGCCGCTCGTGCTCTTGCTATAGAGGGTGTATTTATTTAAAATTTATATCCAGCCCCTCCTGCCCACAGGGCAGCCCAGGGCGGCGAACAACCTTCAATAAAACAATATAAATTTTTTTAAACAATTTAAAAATACAATATGTGGGGAAACCCCACCCCACCTCACCCCTACCCCTCACCAAAAGCCTGATGGAACAGCCAGGTCTTACATACACGCTGAAACAGCAGGAGAGTGGGAGCCAACCAATGTATCCATCGGAGAACATGAGGTGACCTTCCGCTTGCGCCACTCAAAGACTGACCAGCAGGCTAGAGGAGTCACGATAAACCTGGCACGGGCAGTGGCGGTGGCGCTATGCCCGGTGCGGGCCTTGGTATGGTACTTGTCCGTGTGGCCTTCGGTCCCTGGCATGCTGTTCCGTCATGCGGATGGCAACCCCCTCACTAGGTACCAACTGATGTCCATTATGCGTGCTTCCCTCGCAGCCCTCGATCTTCCAGCTGGGCTGTTCAGGACTCACTCATTTCCAATAGGGGCGGCCAGCTTTGCTACGTCAGCAGGTCTCAGGGAGCAGGACGTTCAAGTTATAGGCCAGTGGCGTAGCAGGGCGTACAGGGCATACCTCAGGTTCCCCCTGT
This sequence comes from Sphenodon punctatus, assembly GCA_003113815.1. Taxonomy (NCBI): domain Eukaryota; kingdom Metazoa; phylum Chordata; class Lepidosauria; order Sphenodontia; family Sphenodontidae; genus Sphenodon; species Sphenodon punctatus. The sequence goes on from QEPC01007800.1 coordinate 1,973,538, forward strand.
CCCTGTAGCATGAGTAACCATTTCTGTTTCCCCAGGTCCTGGGCATCATCCAAAGTACAAAGTCTGGATCGTGGGGCATAGCCTGGTTCGATGGGCCGAAAAGGTGGCAGGGAAATTGCATTGGGGGACGCAACTGGGTTTGTTGGCTTATGCACAGATCAGGTGGATGGGCCAGGGAGGCATGCGTTGGCGCCAGTTGATTCCCACCCTGAGCAGGGAAAAAGGGGCCAAGCTGGATATATTAGTTATCCATTTGGGTGAGAATGATTTAGTGGAAACAAAAGGGGTCAAAATATTGAAGGAAATAAGAAGCAACATTTATTCAATTAAGTTCATGTTCCCCGGGGTGACTATTCTGTGGAACGATTGGGTTGAGATGATATCCTGGGGCCCAGGGGTGCCACCGCGTAAGATAGACAAGACCAGGAGGACAGTTAATAAGGAGATAGGAAGATGACTGAAGGAAGTGGGTGGGGCGACAATCCCCCATCAAGCAATCACGAATAAGAGGGTGGATCTATACAGGTTAGATGGGGTGCACTTGTCCATCACGGAAAATGAGTGGTACCTGGTGGCCTTAAAAGAGAAATTGAGAGAAGTCCTAGTTAGTATTATGTAGGTGGGGGGGTCAGGCCTGTCCAGGAGGTCGTGACAGGGGTCTAGCACCTGAGTTAGGTAGGTTAGAATTTTGATTGGGGCATCTCCATAAGAGATGAGGGGGTGGGATCCCAGCTGCAATGGCAGGGTATGGCAAGCAGCGGAGTCAACCCCTTGGGAGAAGTGACCACGAGGGCCATAGGGACACGTACTGTCCCCGATTTGAGGGCACTAGCCTCCTTCCTCCGACCCACGTGGGCCCTGGTCCGCCTCCCACGACCTCGGCATTGGGAGGGGGAGACGTTTAGAACAGTTAAGAGGGAATGGTACCTGATGGGATATTGGGCCAATCCCTGAATTATGTTTATGTGTTTGGTTATGGGTGCTGGACCCAATTCTCTTGAGCGAATTGCCCCCACCATTACAATTCGGACACAAGATATATTATGAATAAAGAGTGCGGCCGGTTTAAATCCAACTTTCTGGTGTTGTCTCTCCTTTGGGGGGGTGCGCCAACAATCCAGGCTTAACAGCATTCTCTGAAATGCTTTTCTATACCACTCACAAATTTAAATGACCGTTTCATTTAATTAGATTACTTTGGCATAAAAGCCTTGAAAAAGGCCCATTTTCTCTCTCTAATGACTACAAAGTGAGAAATTAGCTGTCTTGAAAAGTTTTTGTTTCAGCACTAATTTTTTTCTTCAAAGAGTTTTACAAGTTAAATCTACTAAGCAGCTTGCATTTCAGGTGCCTGTTGGTGCATATAGGTGAAGCTTTTTCTGCTTAGAACATGTAATACAGAGTCTCTGGAGAACCAGTCACGCTTTGTAAAACTATTAAATTGGAGTGTGTAGAGACAAACAAAATTTCAGAATCAATGAGAAAAATCAGAATACAAATAAGGACTGAAATCTATTTGAGAGAAGAATAAGCAGGAACAAATTCACAACCTGACACCAATTTGCTCTCCTTCACTGCCAGGTTTTCTATATGTGTCTTCTGTCAATACAATTCAATATGTTTGTGTAAGAGGTATATGGCTCAATCCAAGGTCAGCATGCACACAAACCGAACCTACTACACCCCAGGCACAGAGAAAGCCACACATAGGCAGTGTGCACGCGTAGCGTGCTCCTCGGAAAATCCCCCACCTCCTGACTGTGCTGCCACCACAGCAGTCCCTTGAATGTCATCTGTCCTTCTCCTGGTGGTGGCACAGTTGGGAGGTAGGGGTTTGGTCTGTGTGCGCCTACCATGGATCTGGCTGGTAATTAGCTAATATAACTTTTAAAATGTGAGTTTTCAAAACAGGAGTATGTGTGTAACCTGCATTCCTGCTCTATTTTAACAGAGACAAAGTAGTACAGTGATATCTTTTATTGGATCAACTCCAGTGGTGGAGGTATGCAAGCTTTCGGACTTCATAGGGTCCTTTGTAGGGCAAGTCAGAAATTAGAACAATAGACTGAGGAAAGAAGTAAGGTATATATTGTATATAGTATACAAAGTATATTTATTTATATTTTTATTTATTTAAAATTCTTGCTACCCATCCCTCCTTCCACAGGCAGCTCGGGGCGGCTTACAATCAACATATATATCACGGTATATGAAAAGAAATAAAAGGGGTTCAGCTGTCTTTCTGCCCCCCCTCCCCCCCGGTGAAGCAGGTCCCTTTTAAATCTCGGGATCAAGTGAAAATACTACTGAGTTTGAGAGGGTGGGGAATTACTGCTCTTCTGTTTACTAGTAATGACTCTTTTGTTCAATCAAATAGGCATTTATTCAATAATATCAGAACAATTAGCATACCAATTATCAAAGAGACACTTGCATCCAACATTTGCCCTCACCTGCTCTGACTACTTCAAATACATACAAAAGCACATATTCTTATGTGATCAGAGGTAAACGGTCTGGTTCCAGAGGAAAGCAGTCAGGGGGCCCAAACGATGCTGAGAGAAGGAGGGTCTAGCTGTGAAGTGCAGGACTTCCTATGGAGAAGTCCCAGAGTGGACACAATCACCGAAGCTTGTCGGCGCCCGGATAAGAACTAGTGACAGAGAACTGTGAAGGGCAGAGAACTGTGAAGGGCAGAGAACTGATCCAGAGGCTGGCCTTATATACAAGTTTCCCTTATTACCTATCCATGTTAAGGGGCTGTCTGCCTCTTTCTTCAGAATGTTTTCTGCTTAGTCAGTGGGGGCCTGCCCTGACCGATAGGGTCTGGTCCACCCCTCCCTCTGGAGGGGGGGTCTGACCCCTTGGCCCTGGTTTAGCCCACATCCTTCTAAGAGGCATCTGGTTATCAGATAAGGCCATTTCTGCTTGCTCTTACAGTTTGACTCTGGTATCAGATCCTGACCTTCCCTTTGTCTCTCGGTGTTCTTGTGAATTATTGTTTGGGAACACAGGGTTTCTGCTCTTCTCAGCATCACTGCTTCCTCCTCTGACCAGTTTGATTATCTTCCCTACTAACACTTCATGTTCTTTAAAATCAATAATGAGTACTTGTACTCAACCGATGTCTTGTCTAATTTCTAACTTTCTACATAATCCTAAATAACAGCTATAATGGCCTACACAGAAGTTACATTCAAAATGTTACATACTTATACATCCAGTGTATATTTTTGGTTCCGTTTCAAGAAGAGTGAGTTACAGTAACATTCAGTGTCTGTTCTGGCACATCTGTATCAGAAGAAGCACTTCTGATTCAGACACATTGTAGCAGGGAAATTAGCATCTTTATTAGGCCCAAGCCTAATAACATATATACCTCACTGCTTTGCTCAGACTATAGTTCTAATTCCTGACTCGCCTGGCAAAGGACCCTGTGAGGTCCAAAAGCTTGCATACCTCCACCAACTGGAGTTGGTCCAATAAAAGATATTATTGTACTACTCTCTTGCCTATATTTGGGACCAACACAGCAACCTTACTTTCTCTACACTGCTATATGTTATGCATATGAAATACATGTTCAAATCCTATGACCTACCCCAAATAAACATGATTTTTGCCGCTAATCTCAATGGGATTTCATTGTTGTACGTCAATAATATTTATACTGTATGCACACACAAGTAAAAACATTATACTCTGCAATTCATATATGAAAGATTAATAGACAAAAATCAGTGACATTATCTGAGTCAACACGCACTATTCAGTGTTAAACTGTAAAATTGTGATAGTAATTAAAAAACATTTTGACAGTGATTACTTTGTGGCAACAAGCCTGTACAAGTTCAAAAAGTTCTCATAAGGGCTAGGTAGCGTGACCCAATCTCTTCCTAAAAGCTTCCAGATGGATAACTATGAGCAGTCTCCACTTTTCTCCATTTAATTTGAAATCAATAAAATCCAGAAGAAAAGGGGGTGGGGAGAACATTTGAAGAACAGTTTTTTTAATATTGCCATTTTAAAAAAAATTGTGATTGAGTTCATCATTTTAGGGGATCATGACATAGTCAACCAGTCACATTATCTTATTTTAGATGTAATACAACCTAATATGACAACTGAATCCAGCCTGATACTATGGGTATTTTCAAACAATACGCTACCATGGGTGGCCACACTTGGTGGTGTCATGTTTGTTCCCACCTGCCAGATGTTTGTTGTGGACAGGAACAAAAATACCCCAGACCGTGGTAGAATTAACTCTAGGATGTGCACTGGACTCCCTGCCAGCACACATCCCGGAGATAGCCCTGTCAGGTCTGGGGAAGCCTACCTCAGACCATGGTAGAGTGGGTCATCACGTCTGATGCCCCGGCTTACCTAATGCCGGCCGGTGGCCTCATAGGCCACTGCATCCACCTGTAAGGGAGGCAACTGGGCCGCGCTGAGCAAAGTGGAGGGCGGGGCCGTGCGGACCATGTCCATACATCCCCTCCACCCTTTCCCTGCCCCCACCCCAGACCACCATCATGTTTGTTTGGTGGTGGGGCCTAATCCTGTCCAGGGGGAGGGCTCTCATTCTGGGCAGGATCTAAGCGTGGCGGTGACTACCATTGTCATGTGTGAAAATGCTGTATATAAGGCTGCCGGCCTCCCCTCTTTCTGCAGACAATGTAAGACCTGGCTGTTCCGCCAGGCCTTTCCTGAGGTTAGATGGGGTGGGTGGGTTGGGTTAGGGTAGGGGGGATGGGGTTTTATATTATTTTTAATTGAATTATTATTGTTTATATTAATGTTTTAAAATGTTTTTAATATGCTGTGAGCCACAGGCCTGAGGCAGGAGGGGAGGCGGCATAAACATTTTAATATAAAAAAATAAAATAAAATAAAATAAGGTGATGGTAGAACATTTCATGGTAAGGTGATGATAGAACATCTCATTTTCATCTGAACTAGACCCCGCAGCCTCGGTGCTTACATGATGTCTGGTGACTGTAGGGGACTGGAAGAAGGTGAGTCGACTGAAGTTGAATCCTGACAAGATGGAGGTGATGCTAGTGGGGAAGGTGGTGTGTGTGGCATCCCCTGTCATTGACAGGGTTCGCCCCCCCACTGGTTTCCCAGGTTCAGAGTTTGGGAGTGCTCCTTGATGCACAGCTTCGTCTAGATGCCCAGCTTGGTGCTGTGGCGAGGGGCGCATTCCTCCAATTACACCTGGTGCGACAACTTCAGCCGTATATCTCAGACTCCAACCTCTCCAATATCATCCATGCTTTCATCACCTCAGGACTGGACTATTGTAACACACTCTATGTGGGGCTGCCCATGGTGACTTTTTGGAGACTGCAGCTGGTGCAGAATGCGGTGGCCCGTCTCCTTATGGGAACGGGCTGCTGGGAGCGTATTACACCAGTGCTCTGTTCTCTTCACTGGCTGCCTATACTGTTTTGGGCCTGATTCAAGGTGCTGTTTTTTACCTATAAAACCCTATATAACTTGGGCCCCATATGTCTGTGGGATCGCCTCACTCCCCATGCTCTGGATCGGCCCCTGCAGTCATCTGGGAGTGCCCTTCTCGAAGTCCCCCAGGTATCCAGGGAGACTACTATGGAGAGGGTGTTCTCTGTGACTACGCCGAGGCTGTGGAACTCCTTCCTGGCAGAGGCCCAGGTGGCCCCGGACCTCTCCTCTTTTTGACATCAATGCAAGACCTGGCTGTTCCTCAAGGCCTTTGGTGAAGGAGAAGGGTGAGGGTGGGTTTTTATTTTTATGGGGGTTGGTAAGGGTGGGGTATTTCTTTCTTTCCTCCTCTTTTCCCAGGTGGGTGGTGTTTTCTCCCTTTTTTCTCCTCTTCTCCCCCACTTTTAGGTGTTTTATGTTGTTTGTGTATTTTTATATGTGTATTTTTATACACTGTAAACTGCCCCGAGGTGGGATATCAAATTTTTAAATAAATAAATAAATAAATAAATAAATAATCTAAGATACTGTGTGGCTGGCTGAGAGTGGCAAGCAAAGGGCTTTTCAACTCCTGCATCATTCACTGCCAATAATATATGATTGTCCAGGAGACTTGCTTATTACTGTACTTCATGTTCTTGGACAGCAGGATTATTAGCAGGAGTTATGGCTAGGCTTGCTGATAGAAATTCTGAGGTCCCAGTATATTCCTTCCCTCTTTCCTGAACCCCATCTCACCATTGCCTAGTGGCTGGCCAAACCAGTTTCTGGAAAGATTGGTACTTTATTCACACAAATGCTAGCTGCAGTCCTCCACCTATCACTGACTATATTTTTTCCCCATTTATTTATTTTCATTCATTTGTACCCTGCCCCTCTCGCCACAGATGACTCGGGGCGGCTAAGGGTAATTTCAGATGTTACGAGATCACGGTCAATCACAGTGAATCCCCTATGATGGCCGTGATTCCCGTAATGTCTGATGTGAGTTTTGCCAGATGTTCATCTCAGTGAACCTCCAGCAGGAATCACAATGACCATGACTCTGGACCTCCGGCCGCCTGGTTTCTGACTGGCATCCAAAATGGATCCCGGTCCGTGGTTCAGTGTGGCGGGCCTCTGGGCCTGTCATGTCTGAAATTACCCTAAGAGGATAAAACAACATAATAAATATATGTTGTGCTGCTCTGGAATGTGGTTGTCCTGGAGCACTTCAAGTGGAGTAGGTCACCCAAACCCAAATCACTGTCTGGGGGCTGAGCAGTGGTCTGTCTACTCGGCGGACAGCCCACTGCAGTTTCAATTCAGGCTGTGGATCGCCCTGGAAACACCATAGAGCTGCGGGCAGCAGCCTAGAGTGGTGAACATTCTTCCCACAACTCTATGGTGTGGGGAAGGGGGTGTGGAGTAGGTGGACTGTGGGCTGCAGTAACTGTGGAGTTCATTTAAACCCAGGACTGTCAGGGATGCATGTGGGGCTACCCACCCCTAGAGCAGATTCAGGGGTGGTCCATCTAAAGACACCCAATGTCGATAATGTCTAAGCTTGTAATAGTGTAGCCTACTCAGGGTATGAGTCCTTACAGGATCCAGCTCCAAAGACTGCACTCATACATGGGTTCTCTCATCACAGTGCTTTTATGCCAGTACACACTGCTAACAGAAGTTGTATAATGCCCAAAGCAAACCCAGGGCCCCAGACTGTCTCAGTCGTCAAGCAGGTAGAGCGTTCCCAACAGTCCTGGGTGAAAACAGGCATGACACAAGCCCGCTATAATCCACCTGGGCTGGGGAACCACCTGCACATCTGTTCCCTGGTCACCAGATGTTAGCCTGGAACTGCTCCAGACTGGGTGGGTGGCTAGCCCAGAATGCATCCCCCAGATGATCCTGGATGCACATCCTGGGCCAAGGACTACCCATGCAAGCCAACACAGACCACAGCAGGCCAATGCTGTTCGGCCGCATCATCCCCGCTGCTGGATGGGGACCTCAATGTCTGGTTGTCATGGCTGCCCATCATAGTGATGGAGTCACCATCCTGCCTGTCCCTCAAGCCCGTAGCCTAATCTTTGACTCACCCCTTTCTTTTAAACCCTACATTGACTCTGTTGCTAAATCCTGTCACTTCTCCCTCCATAACATTGCTAAGATTCGCCCTTTTTTCTGTCTCATCTGCCAAAACTCTTGTTCATGCTCTGGTCATCTCTTGCCTCGATTACTGTAACCTCCTTCTTTCTGGCTTTCCCCGGTCTCACATTTCTCCCCTCATCTCTGTCCAAAACTCTGCTGCCAGGGTCATCTACCTCGCCAGTTGCTTAGACCATGTGCAGCCCCTCCTCTCTTTGCTTCACTGGCTTCCCCTTCCTGAACGAATCATGCACAAG